>OY776279.1:51386392-51468892 GCA_963675445.1 Linnaemya vulpina | reverse complement strand
GCTCATTGTTTTATACCCTAGACATACATAGAATTTCTATATCATAATATAAATACTACGGTTTGTGGTACTAAATTGGCATGACAGTCATGTAATACATATACTAGTATTTTTGTTTTTATATTTACGCCAGAAAAAATGGAAAAACGAAAAGTTTTAAGAGTAACAATAAAATTGCATATTTTATGCGAAAAAAGAAAATGTCTTTTAGGTATGGAATCTCATTGGAAAAACGGTTGGGCATAGCCTTATACTCGTTAGGATCTTCATCAGAGTACAGAACTGTTGCCAGTTTATTTGGTGTTGGCAAATCGACCGTTGCAGAAATTGTTATAGATGTTTGTATTGTTATGTATAATTGTTATAGATGTTTTAAAATATTTTTAATAAATTATAACTGTCAATACTGTCAGAACTGAAATCAATTTTGTAACTGAGTTTTCACAATGTTCATTGAACACAGCTACAGACAACATACTACATTTATACTACGAATTGTTTCGTAGTATACAAACCAGACATAAACCAGCTTGTAATTGTAGTATAGGTTGACACACATATAGTATAGCATACTAATATGATACAGAAATCCTATGTATGTCTAGGGTATTAGTGTGTAGTTATGATAGCTTTGTATGTAGGCATGTATATCATACAGTTGACTTGCGTGCTTTTCTTATGGTAACTATGTGTGTATGTATATTGTGATGTGTGCATTGTGTTTTCTTTTTTATAACTAGATTGTAGTTACATATGTGCGTACCAGAGAACGAAATAGTGTACTTTTTTAGCCTTTGTGTACACAATCTTACATCAACGACATCGACAAAAAAGACATTGAAAACATTAAAGACATTGAAGCCATCGAAAACATTGAATTCACTTTATGTCCGTATAAACATTTGCCGTGATGATAACATTATATTTGTTTTTGTATCTTTATAAAATTAATGCTCCAAGAGTTTTTAAATAGACGCACACATAACAACACCACAAAAAACAAATATACTCATAATAAAAAGGGTAAAATAAAATATATTAATTTTTCGGGCAAGCAATAACACAAAACAAGAGACTCGCGGCTATTTTCCAAGAACATATCTACTCCTTTTTTTTTTGGTGCCTTACAGTTGCCCTGAAAATGACCCGGTTTGTCACATTTGAAGCATTTTGGCTTTTCTTTAGCGCTAGTATCCACCAAATCTCGTCGTATTGCCTCCTCAATGCTTGCCATTAGATTACTCACCTTTGCAGCCGTCACCTCTACTGTTCGCACCTTACATACTTGAGCGCAAACGAAACTGTTTTGCTGAAGTTGGACTTTTTCGAAGCACACATAGCCAGTTTCATTTCAGGATCGCGTATACCCTTCAAACACTATTAACGGAGGACTTTCACCTGTTTTTTTTAGCTGCACCAGCCGCTCAATTTCCATTGCGAGGTCTTGTAGAGACTCATTATGCTCTTTAGATCTACGCCGCAATTCCATCCTGTGTAAGTCCCGCTCCTGCTTACCATCATACTTGCGCTGTAATGCCGTCATTACCTTGCTGCATTTATTTCTGCAGCTTCCTAGTACAGTCTCAATCACTACTGCAACGTTACCCTTTAAAGACACAATTGAATCTATGGCCTTTTCTTTAGCATGAAATCCACTTTTATTGACAGCTGTCTCAAACTGGAAGATGGCCAATGGTACACTGCTGTCAAAGCAAGAAACATTTATTCTGCAACCACTCGCGCCGACCCACCTCGGCACTCGAGATTTTTATTTTTTGCAATTTATCATTGAACTATTTTGCATGTATCTCCAGGCCAACCTTTTCTGGATTGTGAACTGTTTCTTCCAGAGCAGGGAATTTGTTGCCTAGAGAATTCACTCTGTTATTTATCGCTTCAGACTCTGCCAGTGATTCATTCGTAGACCTAGTTGACTCAACTTAGGTTACATACGTTTTCTGTATTTCAGAAACCGTTTCGCTCTTCATCTTCGTTTCGACCATCACTCCACTCTTCTTGTCTTTACCCGATAACATACCTCCGCAGTGTCCTCCCATGATTCTTGAATTCCTCTATGAGTATCTTCTGGAGTTCAGTTTTCGACGATTCCGTTTTGCTCAGCTCTACTTTTAACTCGTAACATTTCATCTCTACTATAGTCTCCTAATTCTTATTGTCCGTTTTGCCTTTATGGTATCGCCAACAGCTCCTGTCTCGATTTATCTTTTATCTCCTTAATTGTAGCAAAACACTTTCCTTACATCGGTGTACTCAGTTTTGAGAAGAGGAAAAAGTCAGCAGGGGCCAAGTCCGGTGAATACGGTGGTTGAGGTAACATATGATAAATGCTTTGTTTTTGGCCAAAAAGTCTCGCACAAGCATCGATGTATGAGCTAATGCGTTATCATGGTGCAAAATTAATTGTTATTTTTTCCACAATTCTGTGCGTTTTTGAAGAATTGCTTTGAGCAAACGGCGCATAACTTCAAGGTAGTATCCTTATAACCGTACGACCTAGTGGCAAGAATTCATGATGCACCACTGCAATCGAAGAAAACTGTAAGCAAAACCTTCACATTTGACCGAACTTGACGTGCTTTTTTCGGTCTTGGCTATTCCGGAGATGATTGGGCTTTGGTTTCAATGTCATAGCCGTACACCCAAGATTCGTTACAGGTTATGACCTTTTTGAGGAAATCTGGATCGTCGTTGACGATGTTCAACAGCTCTTGAGCGATGTCCATACGACGTTGTTTTTGCTCAAAATTTACCAATTCTAGAACAATTTTGCTGCCGCACGTTTCATGCATAAAACATTCGTAAAAATTGTTTTGCAAGAGCCGAACCATATGCCAACATTATTTTCTTCACTCGTTTTTTACACAAAACTATATACAGCTTCTTTGATCCAATTTTTCAAATAGTAAAAAATCGAAGAGCATACCTACTAAATCTATTTAGATTTAAATAATAATCGCACAATTTTATTTTAATTCAACATATCTTCATTTGTTATTGTTCTTAACATTAACTAAATAACATGCGTGGCTGCCGGTGTGTATATCGAAACTGGTTACAGTTTACTTTTTCACAAGCTTTTTCACTGTTCACATAATTGGATTGAAATTTAATAAAAAGTGATGAGACAAAATTCCATTTGCACAATGGGGCGAGTACATAACACCCCTTAACGCCCAGATGCAGAAAAGAATTGTGTCTCTTTTCTGTAGCGTTTTGACTGACGTGGTGTAGGTTGAGCAGGTGAAGATCTGGCATTATCAGTAGGATGACTAATTAGCGAAGGCGATTGTGGTGAACATGATGAAATGTTTGTTTATTGCGCATTTGGTGGTCTCGTTTGCATTGGTGAAGATGTACACGAACGCTTAACATTAGCTTCCTCATCGGATATCATAACCGCATCGGTAATTGACTCAACATGTGAATTGTTTTTGCCCGTTGATAACTCCGGCTCGTAAGTCATTATAGAAATTCGGCTGCGAATTTGGTCAACGTGGGGTTTAAATATACCATTATCTTCAAGACGCACATTATAAGATAGCGACCCAGTTTGTGATTGCATGTGACCTGGCACCTACTTTTGACCTCTGGCGTAATTGCGTATCCATACAATATCTCCTTCTTCAAAAGACTCTTTAGCAGGTATTTTTTCTGTAGTATTTGACAATTCATGTGGATGAATCTTGCCAAAGTAAGTTTTAAGCTGCCGATTTAAGAGAAGCTCTGCATTCGAGCGCCCTGTCGTAGCATGGGGACTTATGTATTGATTAAAAATAAAACGGATAAGGTCTAGTTCAATATTTGAATTAGCTTTCATTTTTTTCAAAAACTCTTTTGTTGTTTGAACCATGCGCTCAGCCAGCCCATTTGACGGTGGATGGAAGGGCGCACTTCTGACATGGCGGATCAAGTTGTTTCCCATAAACGTCTGGAATTCACTTGAAGTAAAAGCTGTTCCATTGTCCGATACGATGACGTCTGGTAAGCCATGAGTTGCTAAAAGCAACCGCAATGCTCTAGTTGCACACTGTGATGATGTGGATTTGACGATGTGTCCTTTCACCATTTGGAATAAGAATCGACCACTAGGAAAAATAATTTACATGATGTATATGAAGCCAAGACCATGCGGTCTGATTATTTTCCCAAGTATGAACTGGTGCTTGAGCCTTTTCGTGGCGAGTTTCTTGGCATTGAGTACATATTTTAACTGTGTTTTCTATTTGAGAATGCATAATTGGCCACCAGACATAGCTTCTTGCCAAACCCTTCATTTTAACAATGCCAGGATGCCCAGCGTGTAGAGCTTGAAGCATTGCTTAGCGACTTGGTGGAGGGATAATCGACCTGCTGCCCCACTTGAGTGAAGTGATTTCATTACGTCCCATAAAATAGGACCACCCCCTTAACGCCCAGCTGAGTACTTTGGCGAGGACCGGATCTTTAGCTGTTTGTTTGGAAACATCTCTGGCGTTGGCGCTTCTTTCTTTGTCTTCATTAGTTTCGTGATTCTGCTCTGTTTCGTATGGCAGACGGCTAAGACAGTCGGCATTACCCATTCTCTTGCCTTCTTTATAGACCAAATCAAATTCGTAAACATTCAGAAAAACACAACGGCGAAGCATAACAGGCGATAATATGGCTGGAGTTGGTTTTGCTGTGCAAAATATCCCTAAAAGTGGACGGTAATCAGTCACTAATGGTGTTTTCTTTTCTGCACAAAAAATGTCACCTTTTTAAAAGGTGCATGCATAAAATATCTTGCCAACCCTTTAAAAATGCAACTTGTTTTTTCACTAGAACAAAACACAATTTGTGGAGAAATGTCAATAAATTTTAAATTTCATCCTCATCAGAAGAGGAGGATGAATCTAGCAATTGACTAATTGCGATTTCTGCACGTATAATTGATGCGGCAATATTAATATTTTTAACTTTATTAAACGGTTTAGAATTATTAAACATTTTCTTTTGCTCCGAGGCTTTAACGATTTTTTTATATAAAGACTTTTTTGGGCACAATTTCAAAACTCCAAATCCTGTAAGATTTAATATCACTTAATGTAATGTTTTCTCATAATTGTTATATAAAACAGTAAAGATATTAACTTTAAAATGTAACTTTTTACTTAGTAATTCTAGGCGATTTCTTTCCAAATTTTTCTGGTAACACTATTAATAAACAGGCACTATCAACACTGTCGATTTGTATGGGGCATAAAGTGCAATGCCTTTCACCATAATTGAGGGAGATATTTTTTGAATCAAACACTCTACCCTTTTATAGAGTAAAACATTTTTAAGAAACGAACACGAAATTACTCTTTTTACATGGAAATGTAGTATATTTTTGTAGAAAAGAAAACACCATTAATTTAATGTTTTCTCATAGTTGTTATATAAAACAGTAAAGATATTGACTTTTAAAATTTAACTTTTTACTTAGTAATTCTAGGCGATTTCTTTCCAAATTCTTCTGGTAACACTATTAATAAACAAAAGTCAATTACTTTTCAGGGCACTATCAACACTGTCGATTTGTATGGAGCACAAAGTTCAATGCCTTTCACCATAATTGAGGGAGAGTGCTTTTATAGAGCACAACATTTTTAAGAAACGAACACGAAATTACTCTTTTTACATGGAAATGTATTAAATTTTTGTAGAAAAGAAAACACCATAAGGTATACTTTCTTCCATATTGAGGGAGAGTGCTTTTATAGAGCACAACATTTTTAAGAAACGAACACGAAATTACTCTTTTTACATGGAAATGTATTAAATTTTTGTAGAAAAGAAAACACCATAAGGTATACTTTCTTCCATATAAATAATTATGGAATTTTTTCACCCTAGCTACAGCAGCTGTTGCTTCTCGATCGATTTGTGCAACCTATGACCCAATACAGCACCGATGCCATGAGGTGAAGCATCACAGACAAGTGTAAATGGTAGGCTTTCATCATAATGCATAAGTGCACTGTCAGATGTGATAATTCCAAAAAGCTAACTGGTGCTCTTTTCCCCAAATACACTGGTGGTTCTTATCTAAAAGGCGATGTAGAGGTTCTGCTATTGTTGCTTTGTTTGGTAGAAACGAATGGCAAAAGTTTAAAAGCCCTAGAAACGCTTAGAGTTGCTTTTTGTCTGTGGCTGCTTATGCATTTTGAATTGATTTTATTTTCTCATGTGATGGCCTTATGCCGAGACTATTAATTTCAAACCCTAGAAAATTTATGTTATATTTATAACATTACCAAAACACGAGTAGCTTTCTTATCTGTCAAAAAAAAACTGACAATCCAAAACAGCTGATATTACCAACATATATAACAGATATGTGTACCAACATGACAGAAAAAAATGCGATAATCGAACATACGTAACTCACGAGCTCAAACCTCATGTATATATATATATATATATATATATATATAAACATATCTACATATATATATATATATATATATATATATATATATACATATACTTATATACAAAATTTGACATAAAACTACTTTCTTTCATTCAGGGACTGTTCTTATAGGAGGGTCAGCACTATTTGATTCTTCTGCAAGAGAACTCCAGAATTCATCCATTACATCTCTCCAAAACTTCACAAAACCACATGCCATGGGCCGATTATTTTGCATCGTATTGAGAAGGATCTCGCTTTGTACCTTATTTATTGGTTAAGACTTAAAATATAATTACAAATAATCTAAATGTTCAAAAGAAAATCAAAATTACTTGCACTTTTGATCAAGTTCCTTAGAGAAAACAAAGTGAACAAACTATAAGAAAGAGGGGAAAGTACAACTTTATAAAAACCGTTCACGATATGGCGAAATTTTGAATGGGAATAATTTGCTTGATATTATCCCCACTGAGTTGCATTTCACAAAAAAGGAACACACTTTCGGGGAAAACTTATTCACGATTAAAATTTTGGGGAAAAGTGAAAATATTTCATGGGAAAAGTTGATCGCGATAACGGTGATTATGTTCTATAAATCAATGTTGAAATGATTGTGCTACCAGGTACATAGGATCAGGTTGTCGTTAAGTTTAAATCTTAATTTGAAAATTCGTAACAATATGAATACATAAAACAAGCATTTATTATAAAACGTATCAAAACTAGACCATATAATGCATAATTGTCAACTGAAGTTGATTGAAAATTCTAGTTTGTTCAAAAAAACATTGTCAATCATATATGTACCATAACACATGCACATAATACCGAAACGTAATAAGTATTAGCGTCAGATGTATTTTTAAATTTTTTAAAAGCTTCATTTTTCAATTTATATTTTGGTACACAAAAACAGATATACAGTAGACTTTTCATAAAAGAAAGTCTTATGAAAGAAAAAAGATATTAATAATAAACTTTTTGCAAACACCAATGTGAGCCCTTCACAAAATATAATAATTGAAATTACTCCTTCCAAGATAAGAAATGAAATTAAAAAATATATCATATAATTGAGTAGAACATTTTCTTTTTAAAGAAATAATCATGCTATATATACCAGCTCTATTGAACACACACAAGAAATAAATTTCTTCTATCTGATATGAACAATAACAAATAAATAAATAAATAAATATATCTATATATATATATATATATATATATATATATATATATAATATATATATATATATATATATATATATATATATATATATATATATATATACATATATATATAAAAATATAAATCTATATACATAGATATATATATATATATATATATATATATATCTGTATATATATATATATATATATATATATAAGTTAACCCCCTCAATAATTATAGTTAACACCTTAATAATTGTTTATAATTTAAAATAAGTTTATTGAACTTGCATTGTGAAATCATTTTGCAATACAGCATAATTATGTCTGCGCGTATTTTAACATGATCCGAACTTAAAGCATTTAATCGCAATTGAAATATTTCATGTCAAAATGCAACATTCGCATCTTCCCACATAATTTTTAGAATTAAGAACTTTCAATAAACCAAAATTGAATGAACAAAATTAATTCAATTCTGGTTCCGTAGAAACAAGTTAAAATAATATTGTTTCCTTAACTAATAAGTTTGTTTTCCTTGAAATAACTTTTGCCGTGTGAGTACACGAGCAGTCAGGCACCTCTGGTTGCCTGACTGCTAACTCTTTTTTACTTCAAGGAGTAATACTTGTTTAACTGGCGCCTGAGCAGGGACCGGCCAGTCGCGGACAAGGATTTGCCGGATCCTTTTACTTGGCTCATGTTGAAAAATCACTTTCATTAAATAAAATATATGTGTGAAAATTTAAAGGAAAATTTCCTAAGATAAAATTTGTTTTAGAAAATAAAAATTAATTGATTAAAATATTTTAATTGTGAAATAATGTTATTTCAAAAATAAATTAGAAATAGAATATAAAGAATTATGAAGTAAATTTTAATTGTAGTAAGTCAATCAAAAGCTTTTTTTTATGGATTAAGATGTGAAATATAAAAAGGAAAAAATATCCTTTATAAATGTGCATAATAGAAATAAGATGATCAGTAGGGAGCCTATGACTCCAGCGTGCTGCGATACCGAACTTCGGTCCCTCCAGTGCGTAAAAAATAAAAAATTCTTCATCAACATATAAATAAATAAGGCAATCCTTATCCCTTTCATCCCTTTTCACTAAAGCGAGATTACAGAGGGCTAAGCAAGGCTTCTTCTGCAAGTCGCAGTGAACATAAGAACCTGCACTACTTAATGGGAATTCAGCCTAACTTTACGCCTGGTAATTAAGGGTCACGGTTGACAGATTCACGGGGTGAGATAAACCGTGAATTAGTACGTTGGCAGCTGTCATTCGAAAAAGGACTTCGCGATCTTCCAAATAAAAAATTTTAAATAAAACAATAAAATGAAGGCACAATAAAATTTATTTTTGAGGAAATCAAAAATAATTATTTATAAAAAATATATGCAAAGAAATTTTGAATAATAAAATAAAATAAAAATTAATATATAAGAAGAGTTTATTGTTCCTTAAGGAAAATTATCATTAACCCTAATAAAAAATACAAAATATTAAGTAAAATTCAAAAATTAGAAAAATACGAAAGAAATTAAAATTCCACAATGAAAAAAGAAATTTATTTAAGAAATCGAATGAAGAAAACAAAAAGATAAAGAAAATTGTGATGAAAAGGTTAAGAATAAAAATATGTTCCATAAAGAAATTAATAAATGATTGAAGAAATAAAAGTTCCCAAATGAAGCATATAATATAATTTCCACATAAAAATAAATTGAAATTAATATTTATAATTAAATCAACAAACTTTTCACGAACCACGAGCCAAGTTGGAAAAAATTGATTATATTAAACACCTAAATGATCTGCGAAACACTCGTGTATGTTAAGTCCCAGAATTGAATTTGTCAGCTCAGGTAAGTGCTTGGAATATCCTCCTCTTGTGATCAAGATAATATAAAAGTATAAAACAAATTTTTTTTTGAGTTATAAAACATTTGAAATTAAAATTCAATCAGAAATAATTATTGTGCGGAAACCTTGTGCACGAATCTTATTACAAGAATTAAAATATTTAGTTCCTAATATAAACACAGAAGTTTTGTTAGTTTCAAAAAAGGAAGGACATAAGGTTTGGTAAAAGATAAGATAACGGAGGCCTTACAAAAAAAGTACAAGAATTATATGGTGCATTAAATACGGCTCTTTGTCAGGTTAGACTCTTAGAGGCTAAAGTGAAAAATAATGGAGGGTCGACCTTCAGTCAACCAGGATTGTGAAAAAATTGAGGAATGTTTGACGCTGCATTATGCAGATAAAAGGAACGTAAGGAACCTTGAACATCAACTAACTCAGTTGAAGCAGAAAAATTCTAGAATTGATGAATTTTATGCCACGGTGAATCTATAATAATAAATAAACTAAAGACCGAAAATTATTCTGAGGAAACCAGCGATGCTCTGATCGAGACTTACCGCAATAGTGTACTTGATGTTTTTATCCGTGAATTAAATGTTGACCCTTCCAGACTATTGATCATCCAGAGATCGAAGACCTTGCCGGGAGCTTACGCTATGTGATTAGAAATGCAGAATTTAAACATGACGAATACTAATTTACATCCCATTGCCATAAATCAGGTAACTGTCCCTATGAATTTGATGCCACGAATCGACCCAAGGCCACCGGTGCCACAAAGATAACCTAACAATTTTCGAGGCAGACAACAACATAATTTTAAGCCTAAGAATATGAACTATACGAATAGGCCTTCAGGATTCAAAAGAGGTGCAGGATCGGACAATTTTAGGAACCCTTTTAAGCAACAGAGACTATTTAATATTGAATCAGATCCTTTCGGTCCCCATCCTTTTTTAACTGTTTATGATGACCCAAGAAGCGTCGTTAGTGAGGCACAGAACACTGATTCCGTTTCTGCAGAGGTAAATTTTATGACAGAGGCCCTCCTTCCAGCGTTCCATACTGAGAAATAATAACCAGAAGCGGGGTACCATTAAAGTTTCTCGTAGACACTGAAGCCAACAAAAATTTTGTCGGATTTCACGTATGCGAAACAGGTACTCGACTTAAGGAACCATTCCCTGTAAGAACAGCGGGGGGACCCATAAACATAACCATGAAAACAAAACGAAAATTTTTCTTGAATCGGTAGGAATATAAGACAAAATTATATTTTACATACTTCCAAACTTAAAATCTTTTGATAGTATAATCGGTGATGATACACTTAAATCACTTGGTGCAATTACTAACAGGGAGAATAACACCTTAACTTTAAATACATTAGTAGTTTTGCCCCTTAAGGAGAAATTCTCTCAAGAAGTGAACTTTATGTCGCAAGAATTCCCACCGGAAGTTGCTCATAATCTCGAAAGCCTAATTGATAAGTATAAGCCCCTATTTGGCTCACTTGAAGATGGTGAATAAGTCACTACCTCCATCCGAGCCGTGATCAAAACGAGTACCGACGAACCTATTTACACTAAAAGTTACCCATATCCTGCTAACATGCGTCCCGTAGTAGAAGAACAAATTTAAGATTTATTGCAACAAAATATAATTAAGCCATCTAAAAGCCCTTATAACTCTCCAATATGGGTGGTGCCAAAGAAACCTAAGCCTAACGGTGAAAAACAGTATCGCATGGTGATCGATATCCGATACCGGATATTAATTCAACTCTTCTTCGGTCTTAATTACAACCTTAGATCTGACAAGAAGATTCTACCAGATTCCGATGAAAGAATCAGATATACCTAAAAGTGCCTCCTCTACCCTAAATGGAAAATTTTAATTTTTACGTCTCCCATTCGGACTGAAAATTTTTTAGAGACTACGAAAAGATTGCTAAGCCCTTAACCAATCTAACCAGAGGACAGAATGCGCAGTTTGAAGCAAACTTGTCCAGAAAAGTTCCGATAACTGTTACAGAGGAGGCACTCAAAGCTTTCAACGATTTGAAAATTTTGTTTTATATTCTCCGAAGTCTTAGTCTTCCCAGATTTCGACTAAGTCTTTACGGATCACCAACCTTTAACCTATTCTGCGGGGAATCAAAACCACAAGGCTAAGCTGAAAAGATGGAAGGCGAGAATTGAGGAATATAACTACGAGCTCGGTAAGTCGAATGTTGTTGCCGACGCATTATCCAGGCTGGAAACCCATCTAAATCAAATTGATATGCCTAGCGACGAAGAAACCATAACAGTTTCGGAGGGTGGCTCAGAAGCAGTGACAGCGGATAAAGGACAAGATGAGGATGATGGAACCATTCTAGCAATTTACTGTTTCATGTCGAGTTTCCACTTAATGTCTTTAAAAATCAATTAATTATACGACAAGGAAAAGAATTGCATAGTAACATTGAGAACATCCAGGTTATACTAGACATTTCGCAACACTCAGTAAAGTAACTTTCCAAACCTCGACAGAAACCTTAAAACAATGTGTAAATGGCATCAAGATCCCCGAATGTTTCTTAAGTCTACTCAACAGCGTGTATCAAGGTCATTTTGTCTCATATAAACTACGGATCACTCAGAGATTAGTCGAAGATATCACTAATCCAGAGAGGGTTTGTAAAATATTAGAAGACGAACGCAGAAGAGCTCATCGCCATGATAAAGAAAATGGATTCCCCACATGAGGAGTCTTATTCGCAATTACACCAGAAGTTGTGAAATTTGTATGTTAAAAAAATGTGATAGACACCCCACTAAACCTAAAATACAGCCGACACCCATTCCTTTGTATGTTTGCGAAATTTTGCATGTCGATATCTTTGAAATTCAGGGTTATAAGTTTATAAGCTGCATTGATAAATTTTCGAAATTAGCAAAACTCTTCCATATTAAAAATCGCTCAGGTATTTATTTGAGGACAAAGTTGGCCAAGGTTCTTCATTATTTTACAGTGCCACGAATGATCGTGTTAGACAATGAAAAGGGGTTTGTAACCATAACAGTACTTAATTCCCACTTAGGAAAGTGAAGTTAACGGACCAATTGAAAGGTTTCATTCAACATTAACAGACATATATCGTTATGTGTCCAAGGAAATAAAGAATCTAAGCGCCAAGGACATAATAAGTATTGCGCTAGACCGCTACAATAATACACTCAGTAATTAAGAAAAGACTTACTATTTTTTAACAGAACAGAAAGATTTAAATTTCAACAATTAGTAAATTTTCGTGATCAAGTAAACCAGGATATACGTGGTCTTATTGAAACTAACCAAAAACTCGCTAACGATCGTTTAAACAAAAACAGTCCTGTTCCAATCAATTTAGAACAAGATCAAGAAGTATTTGTCAGAGACAAGCAGATTAAGTCTAAACACAAACCGTTATATAAAAAGCACAAGGTTACCTTTAATACTAACGCGTTACTTTTCATACAATAAGTCCCACATAAAAAAACCGGGATAATCCTTGCACTTGCCAATGAGCCATTAAGATAAGAAATAATAATTAAAAAATCTAATTTTTGAATAAGATTTGTAACTACAAACATTGTCAAACTTTATTATAAGTTATAATAACCATTGAGCAACTATTTAGAAAATATATGTTTTGGATTTATATTTTTATTGCTTTAATTTGATTGGGAAAATGCGTTATGGAATCCGATCAGTTTCTAATTGTTATTGAAGATATAGATTTTACCTGTATTAACTTATATTTTACTACTTAAGATTATTTGTGTTACTCCCCATCAATGATACCTATCAAATATTTGAATACCGAACACCACTAGGTCGAAAAAAGGAATTGCTTGAATGTGTTTCACTAACATAGCACAACAATATACATGCCATGCATGGTTGCGTGCTAAAGCGATTTTAGCGGCAAAGAAAAAAAATTTTACTGAATTAAACATGGCTATACAATCAAAGATTCCTGGCAAAGTGGAGTTGTGCAAGTCTGTCTATACTGTTACCAATGAACAAGATGTTGTGAATTATGCAACAGGATTTTTTAATTCGTTGGATTGACCAGTATTGCCTCTGCATAATCTCCAATTGAAAGTTGAAGCCCCTATTATTATGCTTTGCAATATCAATCAACCCCGTTTGTGTAATGGTACAAGACTTGCTTTAAAAAGTTGATGGCTTATATAATTGAAGCTACTATTTTAAATGGAAAATTCAAAGGCGAAGACGTATTCATTCCACGCATCCCAATGATTCCTTCTGATATACCATTTGAATTTAAACGACTTCAGTTTCCTGTTCGCTTTGCGTTTGCGATTTGTGGAGTGAATTTAGGGAATCCAGTATTTTCACATGGAAAATTGTATGTAACCTGTTCGCGCGTTGGCAAACCATCGGGTTTGTATATTTACACCGAAAATGGAAAACAACAAATGTTGTCACTGATTTAAATGAATGCGAATTAATTTTTGTATTTTCTTTTTTGCACTACGTAGTGTGCAGGGAGTTCGATAGTATATATATATATATATATATATATATATATTTATATATATATATATATATATATATATATATATTTATATATATATATATATATATATATATATATATATAAATATCAAAGCTAAACTTTCATTCAATATGAATCTATTTTATTATTGCTATAATATAATTACAAATCTTTTGGATAGAAAGTACTTATAAGAAAAATTAAAACTGATATCTTAATTGAACTCTTATGCAATATACTATTAGATATATTGTCACAGTGTTATTATAAAATATAAAAAAAAAAGCTTTACTCCAATTTCGTCTTTTGACAAGACTGCTGTAAATACAAAATTTAAAGCATAAATTAAATTTAGGCATGAATACATCGGTGAGTTTATTAATTTATATCTTAATTTCCCGGTGGAGACGTTTGCTTGGCTTTGCTCCCATCGGACGCGTCCCCAGGTGGCGGATAGGTGGGGTTTGGAATAGAGTGGGCGATTAGCGTCTCGGGATGGATTGAGGAACTGGACACATCAGTTAATAGGACTTCAGCTCACCGTAATTCCTCGCGGACCAACCAAAATCAACCTAGGGTGATACCCGAAAATAACTAACTATGAAAAAAATCTAAAAAAGTATAAATTGCGGTACAGAGCCTAAATAACTCAGTACCGGTGGCCATATGTGGTGAGTAAACAGGCCCCGACTCGCCGTCAGCAAGCGACAGTAAGATAATAACTTCGTGGGGTAGGTCACTTGGTCTCCGTTGTTGATAAAGCTACAAGAAACCTAAGAGAGGTAGACACAAAAGACGGGCGAGGTCTCCGATTCTTCCCATCCAAAAAACATAAAGGCGCTCTCCGAACTACATAAGATCGTCGGGGAAGTAAGTGCTAGCATAGCCAAACTCACCACAAAAAGGAGGAATATTTCAGGCGCACAAAGGCAGCAAACGGCAAAATTTAAACGGAGGAATCAGCAGGATGCTTCAATGGAAGCTGAAGCCTCTACATCCATCTCCACGGAGAATAGCTAGAGAATTTGCTAGCCAGAGGAGCAGACCAATGCTGGCTACCACCAAAAATTTAACTTAAAAAGCTCCCCGCAAGGAGGAGGTGTAGCGGATGGCGGGTCAAACTTCCTAAAGAGAACTCTTCGGAGGGCTCAAAGGGCGTAGGGACTACACCGTGCGCTAGTACCTCCAAACAAGCGATGGCGTTAGGAATATCTTCAGTGGTTCGAGGAGCTCCGAAAGCTTCTAAGTCATTGTAGAGAAAATCTGCCAAAAGGAGGGCTAAGGAGCAGCCCACGTATGCTAAAGTTGCACGCAGGAAACTGCCAGAAGAACTGAGCTATGCTGTCATTAATTCCAGTAGCCATCAGGCAAAATCCCAGTGCACTACCACAAGGAGGTGGAAAGTGCCATAAATGAATGTATTGTGGAGTACATATTGTCAACTGATAAGGATTTTCCACAAATTCACGTTGAAAGCAGCAAGTTTGTTCGGGAAGTAATGTTTCTGCAACTGGAGCCTGACTCTTGTGTGGAGATTGTACAAAACCGACTAAGCAGCATTAAGGTACCACGGGAAGGTGGAAGACTCTCGCTTTTGAAGAAGACGGAAATCTCATCCCTAACGACGGCATCCTTGGCAAGCAAAACAAAGGCCCCGATGCAAGTAAGTGGGAAGCCTTCCACCGTGAGGAGTCGGAGGAGTGCACCTTGATCGTGGTGGGTCTGGACAAAGCGTCCATGGCTTACCTCGAGGAAATAAAAAGGAAGGCCTTCTTTGCCACCTCGGCCATATATATCAAATTCGGGAAGACTCCAATTGGCTGGTCAGTAGCCCCGACTGAGAATGCCAAAACGGATAAGGCGGTGGCTACGTAAAAAGGGGAATCGCAGATCAGTGTATCTCAGAGGCCCCATCACAAGCCGTTTCATAAAGATGCTGCTGCTTCTGCAGATAAACCTCCATCTGAGTAGAACGGCTACTCAAGCCTTAATGGAGCAAATAACTCAAGATTGAACGACTGTAATTATCAAGTTTTTATGCCAACACCGGGGGCTAGACCCAGGGCGTACATACTGCGTCATAAATGAGTAAACTTTTTTTTTCTCCAGAATTTTTAACACAAGACGCCACAACTTTAGTATATGGCAATCGAAACATGCTGATGGCTTCAGTATATCTACTTTCGGATACCCCAACGTCAGAATTGAGGCGCATCATATCTTCCACAAGGATTAAAGGCTGTGATGCCAACTTGCATCATCTCTCTTGAGGTAGCACAAATTGCAACAATAGAGGTGATGCGTTATTCGAATATTTAATGGTAAATAGCCTCTTCACAGTAAATACTGGGAATGAACCAACTTTCGTTAACAGAATTGAGGAAGAGGGTAATAGCACGACTATATGTTCAAAAAACTTTATTAATGCAATAAGCGATTGGCACGTGGCGGAATTGCACTCCTTCTCGGATCATCGCTATATTTTACTGACCTCAGACCATCCTCATCCTAGCCTCATAACATTTAGGAATAGGGCTTAGACGGACTGGTCAAGATTCAAATCTATTTTACAGAACAAGCTCGAGATACTGTAGGGCACGTAGATTCAGAGATAAATAGACTGAGTACTGATAGTAGGGTATCCTTTGAGGACAGTTAGCCACTCAGAAATAGACGAAACCCAAAGGAAAAACCCTGGATGATGGGTCAACTTATAAGTCCCAGGAAAGAAACCAGAAGGCTCTTTAATAGGACCCGTATTATAAATTCTAGGAAGAATATAAAAGTACACTAAACGTTTACAATAAGAAAATAAGGGAGGCCAAACGCGAATCCTGGAAGCTTTTCTGCGAACAGGTAGACAGCGTTAGTGAAGCTTCCAAAAAAAAAACCCCTATAAAGCAGCAGGGCCTAATGGCGTTTTCGCGGCTCTTGTTCGGAAAAGTATGGACATAATAGAAGATAGGTTGGCTAATATAATCACAATCTGTCTTACTAATGCATATACTCCCCTGGCATGAAAGAAGGCTAAAGTTGTCTTCGTTCCAAAACCAGGCAGGGAAAGCTATGCATGTCCGAAGGCTTATAGACCGATTAGCCTAACTTCACTCTTACTGAAAACATTGGAATGAATTGTGGACTCAATGTTGAAGGAAAGAATACCGCACAATATATATTGAAATTTAAACAACACGCTTACATTAGGGGCAGGTCTGTTGAGACAGCCCTACTAGAAGTTGTATATCATATATAAAGGGCATTTTTGCGTAACCTTTTTGCTCCGAAATAAAAACATAACAGTTATTTTCGGTCCCTGTTGATAAGATTTATTAGTAGCAGAAAAATGTTTGACATCTAGAAATTTCCTAAATCCTCCCACTTAATAGAGCACAACTTCTAAATTTCGTAAAAGTTCATAAAGATACTAGTACTACCTTTTTCTGATACTATGTCAAATATTTTTTCGGTACAAAATGTGTTTTCCGTTGTACTCATTTTTTAATATATGTAAGTTAAATTTTAATCGTACATTTTGAAATGGGATTTCAGGTATTGTTATATAACAATAGTTTTTACTACAATTAGTAGTTCCTCATTAGTCGCATGAACTAATGTATGTATGTTCCTCATTAGTCGCAGATGCCAATCTTTTTAAATACTGGGAAGAAAAAAAAACATACGTTTCCATTTTTAAAGCAGCTGGTGGACATTTTCCATTCTGCACCAGCAAGCGAAGTTAGTGTCAAGCGCGCACTTTCAGCCTTAATATTTCTACTTAGTGATCTAAGATGTAATCACTCTAAAAATTCTTTAAGATCTCTAATATTTGTCATATTAAACAAAAGTTGTAGTAAATGAATTAAAACTTTCACCATTACTCCACATTCTGTGTACTTTTTCTATTAGTTGTACTTTTCTATAATATATATATATATATATATATATATATATATATATCGGCGCAGGAGGCACACTAAAATCAATTCAACATGACTCATAACCTCTTATTTGACTACAAACATTTTTAAGGACACACCATACTGGTGGTATATCAAATAATTGTATTGATATAAGTCCAAGATCTCTTCATATTTGATTGCAAAAATTTAATCCAATTTTGTGATGTATTCAGTAAGGCGGAAGGAGAAGAGCAAACAGAGTAATTACTGGAGATCAAATTAAAAGACTTAGAGGCTAGATATAGGAAAGTGGAAGCGTTCTATCAAGAACTCATGCTATCGAGTGATGGCTCAGTTGATCGCGAGTTCAAACAAATGGAAAGAAGCGATTACGCAGCTCACATAGCAGCCTACTTTCACTGCCGTAGGCAGATACTAGAGCTGTTGAAGGCAGTGCGGCTAAAAACCCAACACGGCGCGGCGCTCCAGTCAACCTCTCGGTACTCAGTTCCGAATAATCATTATGGAAAAAATGCATAAACTTCCTTCCTGTGATGCTGAAGTATTTAAAGGACGTTATAAAATATGGTCCACCTTTCGCTACATGTTCACCGCGGTCTACATAAATCACTGTAGACTCACTCCTGTTACTAAATTGTACTACCTGCGTAAAAAAGCGAGAGGCGAAGCGGGATATATTGTAGAAAGATATAATCTTCCTTACGAGAACTTTGAATTAGCCTGGAACGCTTTAAGAACGCAATATCAGAACAGACGAGTGTTGGTAGACAAACAAATAAAAATATTGTTCGACATACCCGAGGCAGCTGGTGAAGATAGCGAATCTAGAAGAAGTATAACGTCTTCTGTAAATGACTCGTTAGCCACCCTGAAGACTCTTGGTGTTTGAGTAGATAGTTGAGATCCATTCCTTATTCCATTGATTTCTTTAAAGTTACCAGATGTTACTCTGTCGCCTTGGGAGCAGTCTCTTACGTTCCCTAGAGAGTTTCCAAAGTGGACCCAAATGTCGCAATTTCTCGTTGACAGATACGAGGCGGGGGAGCATCTTAAAAGCATAAATTCAGCGAATGCTTTCCGTAGTCGAAACCTACTCTGTCCAATATTCAGATATATACGACTCACGAGAACTATTGTTTGTTGTGTTGCAAGTTATGCTCGGAACATCACTCTTTGAGAACATGCCCCAAGTTCAAAGCATTTGGTGTACAACAAAGAGTTGATTACATTTAAAAAAATAAGTTTTGTAATAATTGCCTAGCTGCGTCGTATTTAAATGCGAATACACATGCATGTATTGCAAGAAAACGCGTCAATCTCTATTGCATATGAAAAAAACCCATCCGTAGCATTTCATAATATCGGTGATTCCAAAAAAACAAGACCAACAGATATCCCTAATCGAGCACAAGAATCAGCTAAAAATGTAACTCAAATCGCACATAGTATCCCTCACGACGAGCTTCCTATTACATCAAAACAGATTCAGGCAAAATACTCAACAAGTACTGGAAATGTTCTGATAGGCACCGCTCTTACTCAAATGGAGAATAGAGGGAATTGTTCACAATAATAGCTCTAATTGACCCAGGCTCACAGAGAACTTTTTTAACAAAGCGGATGAGAGCTCGTCTCTAGCTCCCTTTAAAAAATCTCATTACGTAACTGTAGGGATTGGAGGCCAAACGCAGTCTGCAAATAAGGAATGCGAATTCACTCTATTCGCCAAAAGATACAATTTGTGCGTACCAGTAAAGGCAAATGTATTATCCCAAGTAACTAAAAGGCTCCCAACTTTTAGTTTCGAAACTCCACCCTCAAAGGAACTGCTAGAAAGATATTTATGACCCCACGCTCAATAAATCTTCTCAAATGATTGCGAATACTTTCTTAATATTGATGGAATAAAGAAAAGCAGATGTGGTAAGACTTCAGCGTATAATACCGTCTTCGGATGGGTACTCGGTGGCCCCATGGAAACCCAATCTGGGCAAACGCTTACAACTTCTGTTTTCGTGTCAGAAACTGCTGAGATCAATAAGACTTTAAGACAGTTTTGGGAGCAAGAAGGAATCTCCTTTGCTAAGGCAATATCGGCAGAAGAAGCATTTTGTGGAAATTTGTACACACAAGCTACCACCCGCGACGTAAATGGAAGGTATGTAGCTACATTACCCTTTAAATCAGAGTTTCTTGAAACGGGTTTCCTTGGATAATCCCGCTTCACAGCTCTAGCGCAGTATTCAACTTTAGAAAGAAATTTATTAAAAACCCTGAACTAGAAGAGCAGAGAAGTCTTAAACGAATACTTAGTGCTTGCCCACATGGAAGAGGCTTAGTCAAACGAAATTGTCTCTAACGGAAAATATAGTTCTTACTAGTTACAACATCATGCAGTCGTTCGCCCTTAGCACACAACGACAAAGGTAACGGTCGTGTTCAATGCTTCAAGATAATTTAAATCCCCTTTCTTTCTCAATGATTATACACTGGCCCTACCCTACAAAACGATGTAATAGCCGTTATAACCAATTGGAGAAATATCAATATGTTTTCAATGGCGATATACAAAAAATGTATAGCCAAATAATGATACACCCTGCTGATGGGCCTTTTCAATGAGTTTTATTCCAGTCTCAATCAGATGGGCCAATTAAAAATTACCAACTAAAGACGGAAACATTTGGCGTAAACTCTGCCCCGTATCTCGCAATTCTGAGACTACCTCAACTTTCTAGTGATTCCGAATTCACATACCTTCTTCATACTTTACGCCATGAAACATATGTTGATGATATTCTTTCTAGTGGTTATTCAGTAGAAGAAACTCGGTCTGCCCAAACTCAACTCGTAGAAGCTCGCAAGTCCGCCGGGTTCCGATTGAAAAACATAACTGCAAATAGTCTTCAGTTACTTGTCAATTTATCAAAAGAAGATCTTTACGACTCAGGTTTTCTCCGTTTTCTCACTACAAGTGCTACTCAAACCCTAGGCATCAAATGGAATGCGTTTACTGATACGTTCAGCTATAACTTCTGACCTCTTGAGCTGTCGGACAAGATAACTAAGCAACAAATACTATCCTCGGATGGCTGGCTCCCAATTTCCAAAAATTCTCATGGAACAGTTATGACTAGAAGGTCTGGGTTGGGTTTAAGGGGTGTCATCGGAATCTCTTAGAAAATGGAATGATCTTGTACATGATTTCTTTTATGTAAAAGAGATTCCCATCCCGAGATGGCTTCAGTACACTCCAGAGAATTCAGTTTCCATACACGGGTTCTCGGATGCATAGAAGGCAGCGTACTGCGCGGCTGTTTACATTGGAAGTAAAACAGCATCACACAAAATTTTACTCACTTGTTAGTAGCGAAAAGTTAAGTCGCCCCAACAGAAGATATGTTTCCCACGTCTATAGTTAAATGGTGAAATATTACTGGCAAATCTAGTTAAGTATATAGTAGGAATCGGATGGCTAAAATCCACTCTTACACTTCTGACGCGGTCTGGCGTCAGAAGTGTGAGACGGTGGCATGGACCTTCCTGACAGAACCCTCATCAGTCGGCAACTGGAGCTCATTGGCGAGCTTCACCCTTTTTTATACAATGATTCAATTTAACGTGTAAATGGATGTATATAGCAGTTGTCTCTGCCATATAACGAAAGATTCCCTATGATATAAGCTGAAAGCTCACAGCTGTGCCAATTGTATCCCAGGTTTATACATGTGTTGCCAGGTTTATACATGTTGTAGTCAAGTATGTAGAATGGTGCAGATAGAGTTGTACGTTTCTAGACTCAAGTCCAGAGTTAAATCAATTATTTGCCTTCGTAAGGTTTGCGTAATCTACAAGCAGCAATTATGCCCGCAAGTCATAGCGCCCTTACCTACAACAAGATGTGCTCTGTCACCACTGTTTCACATAACTGGGATAGATTTCACTGGACCCTTTGAACTTAAAATCTCAGCTCTACGCGAACCCAGCTCTATGACATGTTACGTAAATGTCTTCGTGTGCTTTAGCACGAAAGTCATTCACTTAGAAGCTTGTTCCGAATTAACGACCAAGGCTTTTCAAGCACCGCTAATTAGGCTTGTTGGGAGGACAGGAGTTTTATTAGTGCTAGCCGAGAGCTTAAACGGGAATTTTTTTAAGTTAATTAACAACGTTGTGCAAGATGTGCCCAAAATTATACAGCTCAGGAGTTTGAATGGAAGTTTATACCTCCACAAGCACCACACATGGCTGGCTTATCAAAAACCGGCGTTAAAAGTTTTGAATTTCACTTCAAAAGAGTAACAGGATCCCAAAAGTTCAGTTTCGAGGAGTTCTCTACACTTCTAGCTCCAATAGAAGGCTTTCCTAATTCCCAAGCTCCGCGCTGTCGGATCACCCTTCGGACATAACCGCACTCATTTCCGTACATTTGCTAAGGGGTGCTGCAATAATGCCATTCCCAGATCCAAATTCTTAAGATATATTAATAGATGGAAAAAACTTAAGGCGTTACATCTTACATTTTTCATCCAATGGAAAGAAGACTACTTGAAGTCAATTCACAAACGCTATAAATGGGGAAATTCCGTCCCCAAAATGTTGAAAATTAGAGAAACATGTAATTATTTTATATTTTAATTTAATTTGTAATTAATTTCTATTTTTAGTGAAAAAAAAGTTTGTGGTGGAATAGACGTGCGCACTAAATTGGACAACCTCACCCGAAAATACAAGTAAGCTATATATAATAACATCATTTAAAAAATGGTTTGAATTTCTTGTTCTTGAACACACAGGAAAAAAATAAAATAGGACCAACAGGTGAAGCATCTTCGGGATGGATCCACTACAACAAAGTGCACAGCATTTTGGGTGCATTTAAACTGCACAATATTAAAGAGGCGATGCATGAAAGCACAGGTATGTATGTAAACAGTTAGGTTATACGGTTTATTAGAACTGTCGCTAAAATAGAATTATTCCGAACCCTATATACGAAATAACTTTCAAATAAATATTTTGTTTCTACTTAAACTCTTCTTATAATTATTCTTCAGGCTCTAAGTCTAAGAATGGAAAATAAAACTCTTGTTATGTTTTTTCTCGTTATATCTGTATATATTTTATTATTTCGATATTTCGAAACTGAAAAAAAAATTTTGTTGTTACAACATTTAGTATCACAAAAATATAATTTGATTTTAATTAACTAAAGAGTTATTTATAAACAAGTGCTTAAAATTATAAACATAACAACACGTAAATATATTTTGTCTTACTATTGAGTAAAGTAGTCTAGTTTTGAAAAGGGTTAAATGTTTACTAAATTTGTTTTGGTTTATTGTGTTTTGTTATTATATGTCTATACGTGAATCTTTTTTTATAATTATTTTCTTGTTGTAATATATATTATTTATGTCTGGCGAGTGACCATGCATTGCACAGTGGGCTGCTAATGCGGTTTTTTTCCAAATTTTCGTTTCTATTTTTATAATTAGATTTGTGTGCAGCCAATCTTGTCCTAAGTTTTGATTTTGTTGATCCTACATATATTTTCTTACACACATTTTTGCCATCCCCACAGCAAGGTATTTTGTAGATAACATTCTTTTTATCTAAATTGTCTTGTAACAACAAAATTGTTTTTTTTTCAGTTTTTACTGAAGGAGAACACCGAAGGTGTTCGAAATATCGAAATAATAAAATATTTACAAATATAACGGGATAAGACATAATTTCGAGTCTTAGACCTAGAGCCTGAAGAATAATTATAAGAAGAATTTAAGTAAAAAACTAGGTCGAATAAAATACAAAACATAATTGTTAAATACGGAAGGCACGCCGCAAGTACAATCATGAAGCTTTATAAAATTTATAATATTGTAATAAATATATTCTCATTCCTCATTGAATCATCTGGTTGGTGGAGGGTGTTGCCATTTGCCTCTGACCAATGTCAAGTGGCAATGGTTACCAAACTGCTGGCCGCGCTGGTATCTTGGCGGTTGCTCCGGCTGAAGCTCGCCGAAGGAGCGTGGTTCTTGCCAGCCAGTCTGGATGTCCATTGGTCTATTATACATACATAAACTTATAATACCAGCCTGTACGTGTGGGATGGTGGAAACAGAAAACTTTCTTCTAGTTGTTAGTCTTGTGACCCGAAGTCAAACGCGTTTATTTCTCATCCCCTGCACACACATACTTACTCTAGACAAGACGATATCCTCTGGCGGCTGGTCTGCCAGGTGTTGTCCCTCCCCCTAGGAGTCGTGAGGCTCCTCCATGACATCCTCCTAAAGATGTAGGATGTCCCTTAGACGATCCCTTGATTGCCCTGTTTTCCCCCCCTTACTTACCGCATGTTAAACTTCTTCACTCTGCCATATTAGCGCTCGCTAGTAATATTCATTTCAAAATATACATATTTATTGTTATTAAAATTATAAATTTAACAATTAATAACAAACGCTTCTCAAAATTTCAACTATGGATTACATAGACAAAAAGTATGTGCGAAAAAACATTTTAATTTAACGGTAATGTAACCAGTATAAGATTCGACCGTTTCTTAAAAAAAACAAAATGGCAAACATAAATTACATGGAATCAAACATTAGTACACTAGGATAAAAAAAAAGGAATAATACATATCCGAACGGCTTCAGGTCACGGCCGTCGTTCCTGGCGTGTCCTAATTAATATTTTCCGTCGTCTAGGTAAACAATTTTGCGTTCCTATATATATATATATATATATATATATATATATATTTTCTTTCCGATTTTGCTTAAGGAAGTGCAAGAAAAACTCTATATTACGCTAACCTAGCTGAGCTCAACTAACGCGCGCGTCTTCTTGCTTTAAATACAGACTTGCAAAAAGATATGTCTTTGTCGCAACGCAATTTTCCCTCCACAAACTAAAAATAACTTATATACATATACCTTATTTTAACACTGTCAGTTATAGGTCCCGTCACGTACGTCCGTATCACTAAAAGGCACGATACCTGACCCAGACTTCCTTATCCAATCGACTCCAGGACCACTTCGGATGGCGTCTTCCCTCTTGGCTTGCTGACTTCTACCTTGGATGTAGCTAGCTGTTGGGTTCATAACTATACAGGACTCCTCGCTATCTTCACTTTAAATTTTTCTTTTTACGGTCTTTATCTTTGTTAATACTTTAGTGGTGTTAAGACACTATAACACATGTATATCCCACTGTCTCTGATTTTCTTCTTATCTTCTCTTTTCTTGATCTTTCAGTATTAATAATTTGGAGTCATATAATTTAACGTTATATATATATATATATATATATATATATATATATATATATTTATTTATTTATATATATTTATTATTATTTCTTGAGTTCTTTTCGGTGCTTTTCTATAATTTTGTTTCTTTCTATATATTTTCAGTTTTTTTTAAATTTATTTTTTTTTTAAATTATTATTATTATTATTATTACACCACAGATATATATATATATATATATATATATATATATATATATTAGCCAAAAAAGAAAAAAATTTAAATTTAGATAGTCTTTTAAATAAACAGTACTTTTAGTTTCTTTTCAGCTCAACACCAAGACCTCACGAATTTAATAACGACCGTTTTCTTTCACAAACTAGCTAGAACTCCTCTAGACGTTACCTAAAAAAAACCTTTAAACCTTCCAAAACTTCATGTATGTATTTTCATCCAACATTCTTCGCATATTTGTTTATATTTTTCCCATCCGCTAAGATTTTCTTCATATTTTGTTTTTATACCCTATTCCGTTACCAGATGTATAGCAATATAGCCCACTCAATCAGCTGTGCAAACTAAATCCACTCAGCTATTGGAATTCTGCCTACTTTACACACAGGGTGCACACGACAAAAACCCACCCACTCCTGGAAGGCCTTATCGAATCCAGGATGGGAGGGCAAGTGCTTCACCTGTACCTGGTATTGTAACTAACATATTCCCTCATCACAATTTGAAACGCTGAAATAGCATTACCATGGTTGTGGTTTTTTCTATTTGACATCTCTATCTCCTAATGACTCAGTACACCATGAATGGTTCATTGCGGCGAATTCAACTTTAGCATTTTAAGTTGGTACGCCTGTCATTCATATAAAAGGAAACTAACAAGTGTCAAGTTGACACAAAAAAAACTATTAAAGGAATTAAATGAAAATAAAATAAATAAATAAATAAATGTGTGCATCCTATCAATAAAAAAAACAAGTAGGTGTTAAATAAAATTCTCACATGCCCCCATATACATACTATATATATGGTACTCTCAGGGGATAAGGTTGGGGATGGGACAATGGAATATAACATGCGAGTGCCGCATTTGCGGAACATGTATGACACCGGGCCTGGAGGCCGAGGAGGTCCTTCCAGCTGTAATGGTCTACTATCAGGTGAGTCTAATTCAAGTGTATACATCTTTTATCATATATATATATAAAAAAGTTAACAAACATTTTATGAAAACGAGGTTAGGTTTTACACCGTGCCGGCTGATTGACGGCGGCAATTGGCCGTGGCTAATCTGAAAAACCACTAGACGGATTTATTTATTCCACCCCTTAAACGGACTAAACACATTACATCGATTTGCTGATTAAATTTAATTCGGTATCTTCTAAACTTCTTAAGCGTCTAGCTAGCCTATAAACACTACCGTGGCCTATCATATTCATACCGAATAAGGCAAAATATGGAGTAACCCCAATCGATTGCTATACAGACGATCTCAGTGAAAACTCTATCTCGGACAGGTGTTTATCCCATTCCGACTGGTCGTCTTGTAAATACGAACGTATAGCAGCTAAAATCGACTGGTTTACTCGCTCAGACGCGTTAGCCTAAGGTGCGTGTATTGCCGTACGGATGTGTTTAATGCCGAAATTCTCAACCAAATCGGCAAACTCCTTGCTCACCATCTGCTTTCCATTGTCTGACACAATTGTTTCCGGTGTACCAAATTTGTGGAACACTTCGGCTATCAAAAACTTAATAATATTTCTAGTGTTATCTTTTGGTAATGCCTTTAGTAAAACAAATTTTGTCAGATGGTCTAATACTATGAAAATGTAGCAGTTACCATTCTTGGACCGCGGATAGGGACCTAAAAAGTCTATAAATATGCGTTGAAATGGACGTTCTGAGATATTTTCCGCTCCCATTGGTGGTCGCAGAGTCTTGTTTGTCGGTTTTGACTCCTAACAAACCTGGCAGCTTAAAACGTAATCGCGTACTTGAGCATTTTGGTTTGGCCAATAGAAATACTCTTTTATGCGTCGAAGAGTTTTCCCAACGCCTCCGTGAGCTGCTTGCGGTGAATTATGTGCCTTGTGTATGATGTGCTTGGTCAATTCGTGAGGCACCCATAGTTTCCATGAGAAATCCTCATTTAAGACCACCCCATCATACGGTCGAACTCGTTTATACACGAAGCCTTCAATGGCTTTCAAATCTGGCAACCGCTCAGAATTTGCTTCGATTGCAGAAACAAGTTCCGAATACTCACTGAACTTGAAAGCCTCTGAATCGAGATCGATCAGGCCTCCTACCTTCGCTGAGGCTTCATCCATATCATAGCGTGATAGGGTGTCGGGTACAACATTTTGTTTCCCCTGTAAAAGTAGGCTCCACCGAGCTAACCTGCCACTTAGGTCTTTATGTGACGTAAGCCACTTCAGGCTGCTGTAGTGGATTATCACGGAGAAAGGCATAAGCTCTATATAGGGCCCACACTTCTTAATCGCCAAGACCACTGCCAGACATTCACGTTCAGTCCCCGACGTGTGACGCGTCACACTGAACATAAAAGTATCTGCTGAAATCCGGGTGATTAAGCAGCGGACTCGAAACTAGAGCATTTTTGAGACGATCAAACGCTACCTCGGCTTCATCTCAAAATCTGAATTGCTTACCCTTCTTCAGCGTGTCAAAGATTGGAGCTGCGATGGTAGCATATTCAGGTATAAATTTTCTATACCATCCTGCTGCATCCATGAAACTCCTCACCTGCTTTGCCGTTCTAGGGTAGGCAAAACGAGTAATCGTTTCCACCTTAGCAGGATCAGGTTTAATTTTGCCATTTCATATTATATAGCCTAGATATCTTAACTCCTTGAAACAGAATTTAGATTTCGCCACATTGATAGTCAACCCTGCTTTCACCAAACTATTAGATACTTCGATCAGCAGTTCCAGGTGTGTCTCCAAATCTGGAGATACTATCAAAAGGTCATCTAAGTAGACGAAAACTCTATCACGAAGTGCTGCCGGGATCACTTTATCCATTAACCGACATAACCTTTGAGCTGCATTACACAGCCCAAAAGGCATGACTGTAAATTGATAGAGTGGTCGCCCAGGCACCGTAAATGCAGTTTTTTTTCTACTAGACGGCTCTAGTGGTATCTGCCAGAAAGCGTCCTTCAAGTCGACACGTGATATATATATCGTGTCTCCTAGCCGACTGAGCAAACCCTCAATGTGTGGAAAAGGATAGGCATCCTTGACTTGCATTGAGTTTTCGAGCGTCCAGGCACAAACGGTTCTTTTCGCCCTTACGGACTAAAGTCGCCGGGTGATTGCATGGACTCTTTCTAAGCTCAATGACATCAAGATCAAGCATCCTATCTAACTCTGCAAATATAAGGGCTTGTACAGCCGGAGAAACAGGATAATGTCTATCTTTGACTGGGACTGCATCTCCTGTATCTATCGTATGTTTTTCTAGATGTGTTTTACCTAGTCCTTTTTTTGTATAGCAAGGGAAACTCGATATCACAAAATCTAGACTATGGCGCTGTTCAACTGTCAAGCTATGAGTTAAAATCCCTGGCGTACTTTCTGTCTCTTCGCTGAGACTTACCCCATTATTTGTTATACTATCTATATTGGCAAATAGTTTAAAAAACTTCATGAAGTCGACTCCCAAAAACAACTCGCGACTCAAGCTATTCACTAAGTAGAACGTTATAGTCTGCGTTGCTTGGCCAAACGTTACACTCGCCCGCACCCGGCCTACGATATCGTGCCGGGTACCGTCGGCTGTCCTGATTATTGTCGAAAAGTCATGGATTTCTAGACCAGCCTTCTTTACAAAATCTAGACAGTCGCGGCCCAAACACGTTAATGTAGCCCCACTGTCTAGCAAACCCTCAATTTCATGTCCGTTTAAACTTATGCGAGTATACAGACGGGCGTCTCTACCCTCATAAATTGAAGCGGACGAAATTTCGAGTCTCAGTGCCTTACGCTTTTGATATCTCTCATGCGCTCGCTTAATTCTAGCCGACACTAAACCTAATCTAATCTTAGCTTCCCTATACTCCTGCATTCTAACTTGCAGAGGCTTAAGTTCCCTCATCCGGGGCGTTTCACTAACCTTATTTATTCTATTTCTATTCTCTAAAATTTTAATTGCTATACTTCTATCTTGTTGTTGTTGGTGAGGCCTACTGACTGGGTCTAGACCTCAGTTGAGCGTGCCTGCCCAGTTCGAGGCGCGTTCCGTGCTCGATTTCCCTTGCACCGAGGACATTTGGGTGCTACCACCTCTTCCTGACCACACCTAAAACAGAAAATGCGTGTGACCGGTTCTGGGCAGTCCATAAAAGCATGCCCTACCACCTTACAGTTCCAGCACTTGTACTGGCTTGTAGCACGTAGAGCGTCCACCTCAACTTCTGCCATCACCCCGGCATCTTCCTCCGAGTTCATCTCATTCACTCTGTGAGTGTAATTAGCTCGCTGCGGGTAAAGTTGTCGCTGTGTTGTCAACAAATTTTCTGCCCTCCTCACCTCTCGGCAGAATTCGGATAAAGTCCGGAGGTGCACAGACAACATCATCTGAGCAAGTGAGGGTTTCAGATTGCCTCGCATTATTTCTACTAGCTGGTCTTCATCATAGGGAGTTTGCTGCTGATTGCGGAGCTTGATTATGGCATTATAGAAATCATCGAATGACTCCTGGGGCAACTGTCTGCGGTTTAAGATTCGCATCTGGATTTGATATTCTTTTTCATATTTCCGATGTTGCGCCAACAGTGCCTTTTCTAGGTCTTCCCACGTGTTTATGTTTACGATTTTTCTATAATCCCAATACCAATCCAGTGCTGGGCCCTCTGACAACAGATGAAAGCTACGTAATAACTCACCATCCGGACAATTGTAATCAGCTCTCAAAGTGCTTACCCTAAAGATGAATTCCTGGACGTTCATACCTTTCGAGGTGCCATCAAATTTCACACTCCATTTGTCCAGCGGCTCACGTTGCCTTGGCATAGACATGGCTAAATTATAATTCGACGGTTGATAAACAGACTGTCGACAATTTGGCTGTGGGTAATTTTGCTGTATGAAATCTCGCTGGGAGTAATCTGGCTGCGATTGTTGTTGCGCTGTAGGTGCTGGAAAAGCGTTCTGCAGGTATTCTGGGCGTGAGTTACCAGAGCCCAAATCTGGCTGGTTAAGATGGTTGCTTGGTAACGACTCGCTTACTGATCCCCGAATGTGCGGCTGAAACGGCTAATTTTGGGCTGTTAGACTGGACGATGGCAAAGTATACTGTCGATATTCAGTCGGTTGGTGGCTCACATTACTTACAAATCCATTCTGTTGTGGTTGTGAATAGTTGCGCTGTTGTTGTATGTTGTGTAACTGAGACTGCACCACCTGTGGTGGCTCAGTCTCTATACGCACCTGACGTGGAGCCGGAATCAATGGTGGCATTACCCCTGGCTGTTGCGTCTGCGCGCTTTGTCCCTGCGGCGGCACATATTCCCTCGTTTGGTGTTGAATGTGTTCAGCCCCAGTCACGGCTGAAGGCCGGTAGCCAACTGGTGGCTGGGTTACAAAGGGCTGATCTGGCTGAGTGCGCAATCGTACATTGCCGTTGGACGTAAAAACCATTGAACGGGCTTTACCGGTTCTATCTGCAGCAGCGGTTGCTATCGCTTGCCTTACTTCTTCCAAAGCCTTCTGAATTCTGACATCCATTTCTTGTGCCCATTTCGTCTGACTTAGACCTACTGCTGCTTCGACCATTTGCTGCAGTCCACTGGGATCAGTAGACAACTCCGCAATGGGACTGAAATCGGCCTCTTCGCGGTCAGCTCTGTTTCCGGCCGTAGTGCTATTCAACGACGACAAGTGTCTTACTTGTGTTATCTCTGGACTGCGATTATATTTGGACGTTGTGGCGCTTATCGGGTCATGTATTGTGGCATAAGTTATCACATATGCTCCTGCTGATGAATTTATTACACAGGCATGGTTGTTGTAGACGTTGCGACGGTGCTACAAGTTGTACTTGCGCTAGCTGCAGGTAATTCGTTCGAGTCGGCCATCATCCTACTGGCGCTCCGCGTCCACACCATTTAAGGCTATTTACTCGGACAGACTAAATTATCTAAAAGGCTTAAAAATATCTATGTAATAATCCTACTAATTCAATGGACAAAAAAAATAAATAAAAGGTATCTAAAACTACTCAGAAAAAAAGTAAATTAAATTAAATAAAATAAATAATAAAAGAAAATATATATATAAAAATTATGGTATATACTAAAAAAGGAAACAACAATCCCTAAAGCATTGTAAAAATGTTGCTAAAAAAATTCAATTATGTGTATGCTATTAACGCAATTTCAAAACTAATATAATCACCCTTAGGCTATAAAATATATTTAAAAAAAATTAACTAAAACGCGATGATTTATTTTACCGTCTTTACAGATCGCAGTGAACTTAAAACCTCTCATAATTTCTTACTATGCGGCCTTTTCAGGGCAGGAAGAAAGGCAATCAAGGTACTCGTTTTATATGATTTCGCTTGTCTATACGTATGTTTGCGATTATTTACTTTATCGTTGTTCTTTGGTTTCAGGGATGAAAAATTTATAAGAAAACCTACAGACGACTTCACATCTCCCCAACTGCTGGACCGCAGCTGATGTCAGCCCTTTTTTCCCACCTCGAGCATTTAGAAATTTTAAATCTCAAATTAATTCATTCTAAGACTCAAGTTGCGAACAAAAAGGTAGAACGCTGAATCAAGTAAATCTTCATGACCAGATCACCATTACCCTATGTCGCAACGCGTTCCCAGGTGCTAAGCCTTGTGAAACGGGACTTTCACAGGTGATCGTGATATGGGCCATGAACCTTTATCTGACTCGCCGACCATAGAAAGGCGTTATACAGCTGCTGACTGATTCCTTCCAGAAAGCGTCGCTACTGGGTAGGGACTCTTACATAACCTACCAGGTCATACGCCTCTGAAAGCAATCCGCCCAGCTACTGTTTCAGAGAACCTGTTTCTTATCTTTGGTCTGCTTCGGGCCCCACGTTGGGCGCCATTTTATTATAATATGTATAATATTGTAATAAATATATTCTCATTCCACATTGAATCATCTGGTTGGTGGAGGGTGTTGCCATTTGCCCCTGACCAATGTCAAGCGGCAATGGTTACCAAGCTGCTGGCCGCGCTGGTATCTTGGCGATTGCTCCGGCTGAAGCTCGCCGATGGGGTGTGGTTCTTGTCAGCCAGTCTGGATGTCCACTGGTCTATTATACACACATAAACTTATAATACCAGCCTGTACGTGTCGGATGTTGGACACAGAAAACTTTCTTCTAGTTGTTAGTTTTGTGACCCGAAGTCAAACACGTTTATTTCTCATCCCCTGCACACACATACTTACTCTAGACAAGACGAAATCCTCTGGCGGCTGGTCTGCCAGGTGTTGTCCCTCCCCCTAGGAGTCGTGAGGCTCCTCCATGACATCCTCCTAAAGATGTAGGATGTCCCTTAGACGATCCCTTGATTGCCCTGTTTTCCCCCCTTACTTACCGCATGTTAAACTTCTTCACTCTGCCATATTAGCGCTCGCTAGTAATATTCATTTCAAAATATACATATTTATTGTTATTAAAATTATAAATTTAACAATTAATAACAAACGCTTCTCAAAATTTCAACTATGGATTACATAGACAAAAAGTATGTGCGAAAAAAAATTTTAATTTAACGGTAATGTAACCAGTATAAGATTCGACCGTTTCTTAAAAAAAACAAAATGGCAAACATAAATTACATGGAATCAAACATTAGTACACTAGGATAAAAAAAAAGGAATAATACATATCCGAACGGCTTCAGGTCACGGCCGTCGTTCCTGGCGTGTCCTAATTAATATTTTCCGTCGTCTAGGTAAACAATTTTGCGTTCCTATATATATATATATATATATATATATATATATATATTTTCTTTCCGATTTTGCTTAAGGAAGTGAAAGAAAAACTCTATATTACGCTAACCTAGCTGAGCTCAACTAACGCGCGCGTCTTCTTGCTTTAAATACAGACTTGCAAAAAGATATGTCTTTGTCGCAACGCAATTTTCCCTCCACAAACTAAAAATAACTTATATACATATACCTTATTTTAACACTGTCAGTTATAGGTCCCGTCACGTACGTCCGTATCACTAAAAGGCACGATACTTGACCCAGACTTCCTTATCCAATCGACTTCAGGACCACTTCGGATGGCGTCTTCCCTCTTGGCTTGCTCACTTCTTCCGTGGATGTAGCTAGCTGTTGGGTTTATAACTATACAGGACTCCTCGCTTTCTTCACTTTAAATTTTTCTTTTTACGGTCTTTATCTTTGTTAATACTTTAGTGGTGTTAAGACACTATAACACATGTATATCCCACTGTCTCTGATTTTCTTCTTATCTTCTCTTTTCTTGATCTTTCAGTATTAATAATTTGGAGTCATATAATTTAACGTTATATATATATATATATATATATATATTTATTTATATATATTTATTATTATTTCTTGAGTTCTTTTCGGTGCTTTTCTATAATTTTGTTTCTTTCTATATATTTTCAGTTTTTTTTTAATTTATTTTTTTTTTTAATTATTATTATTATTATTACACCACAGATATATATATATATATATATATATATATATATATATATATATATTAGCCAAAAAAGAAAAAAATTTAAATTTAGATAGTCTTTTAAATAAACAGTACTTTTAGTTTCTTTTCAGCTCAACACCAAGACCTCACGAATTTAATAACGACCGTTTTCTTTCACAAACTAGCTAGAACTCTTCTAGACGTTACCTAAAAAAAACCTTTAAACCTTCCAAAACTTCATGTATGTATTTTCATCCAACATTCTTCGCATATTTGTTTATATTTTTCCCATCCGCTAAGATTTTCTTCATATTTTGTTTTTATACCCTATTCCGTTACCAGATGTATAGCAATATAGCCCACTCAATCAGCTGTGCAAACTAAATCCTCTCAGCCGTTGGAATTCTGCCTACTTTACACACAGGGTGCAAACGACAAATTCTACAAACAAACTACAACAAAAGTATCAACAGAAATATTAGAAAGTAGTCAAATACCACAAAATTAAGAGCTAAACTAAAGACGTCATTAACTTTTCTTATAAAATTTAGAAAAATGGGATTAATGCCGAATTTTTTGACGAATGTAACAAAAAACGTTCAACTGTTGTTTAATTATAATAAATATGTACCTTTTGACACACAAACAAAAATTAAAACCCTTTTTTTCATGTAAAGTTTTTAAATTTAATAATAAAATTAAAACATGAGGAAATAACAGCTATTGACAATGATTTAGAGAACGTATCGCATATCTGAAAGAAAATATGTCTGAAGACCATTTTACATTACTATGTAAAAGTAATATCTCAAAATATCAAAAGTAAGCTCAAAAAAACACAAATCAAGAAATTTGACGCATTAACAAATATCTATGAGAAAAAACCATTTATAAAATACAACAAAAGCTGGTTCATAAATAAGACTAACACAGAAATTCCTGAAAACTACAAAAAATTATTGTCTTTAGGTCCAAAATTCGCTCTTCCAATTACAAAACAACAATTTCCAATATTTAAATGCATTGCAGGTGGAGAAGATATCATACAAACAAAGAGAAAGAAAAACAAGAGATTGCCAGAACAAAACTTGTAATGACGATGGATAACTACCTAAATAAACGATCATTAACAAGAGATAAAAAAGCTATCGTCAGCACAGTGGAACAAATACAAAAATTTTTGAAAAGAAATAACATTTTGATTTAAAAGGCAGATAAAGGTAATACGACGGTAGCAATGGAGAAGATATATTATGAGACAAAAATGGGATATATTATACAAGATATGGGTAAATACATACGATTAAAAACAGATCCAACAACAAAACTACAGACGCGGAACAACAAATTAGTGGAGAAGCTGTTTAGTCATATAAATATAATAGATGCTAGAGAAATATATAAACTACTGACATCAGTGGCCACTGCTCCTAGAATATATGGACTCCCGAAATTCTACAAAGAAGGTATGCCGCTAAGACCGATTTGTTCATCAATAAATTCTCCATCTTACGGTCTATGCAAATAAATAACGCAGATTTTGAAGAACATTACTAAGGCATCAAATTATAATGTAAAGGATGCAGTAGAGTTTAAAAGAAAAATTTACCAAGAAACAGTTTCTCAAGAGGAGATATTAGTATCTTTTGATGTGATATCACTTTTTCCAAGTATACCCGTCAATCTGGCAATAAATTTAATAAAGGACAAATGGGACAAAGTTTCACAACATACAAATATACCTAAAGATCTGTTTGTGGAAATTATTACGTTTTGTATAAAAGATATTTTAAGTATAACGACAAGATTTATGAACAATTAAAAGGAATGCCTATGGGATCACCAGTTTCACCGGTGAAGCTCATGGAAGAGCTACTAGACCGCTACTAAATAAAAAAAAAAGACCAAGAGCTCTAAGCAAATATGTTTAAGATTTGTTTTGTATCATTAAGCGCAGTAGTGTAGATGAAACACTAAGATGTTTAAATAATTTCCATCGAAGGATTCAATTTACGTTAAAGAAGTAGAGAAAGATGGAAAGCTACCGTTTTTGGATGCTTTAATTAAAAGAGAAAATAATTTTTTAATAACTGTTTGGTATCAAAAACCAACTGCGTCCAGGAGAATTATAAACTTCCATTCTAACCACCCAAAACACGTCAAAATAAATACTGCTAAGAACTTTGTCACAAGAGTTTTAAAAATAAGAAAAATATTACTAAAAACAGCTTTTCATATCCCTTAATAATCAACATCATACGGGACACGATGAAGAATTTAAACAAAATACATACACCAAAATCGGAAAAGATTTACAAGTCGTTAACACACGTGCCAGGTTTCTCAGACAGAATCGCGCAATCCAATATCTACAACACTGATGACGTTAACATTGCTCTAAAAACCACAAACACTTTAAACTCCCTCTTTTCGAATACAAAAACAAAATTAGACAAGTTAGATTAATATAATGTTATCTACAAGATACCTTGCTATGGGGATGACAAAAACGAAAATTTGGAACGAAAAACAGCATTAGCAGCCCACTGTGCAATGCATGGTCACTCGCCAGACATAAATAATACAGAAACATTACAACAAGAACATAATTATAAAAAAAGATTCACTGTAGAAATGCTACATATAATTAACACTTCCGCCGAAATTAGGATGAACTACAAAACAGACACGGAAAATTGCGCGCATACGTATAGACATATAATAACAAAACACAATAAACCAAAACAAATTTAGTAAACATTTAAACTTTAAAAACTAGACGACATTACTCAATAGTAAGACAAAATATATTTACGTGTTATGTTTATAATTTTAATCACTTGTTAATAAATAACTCTTTAGTTAATTAAAATCAAATTATATTTTTGTGATACTAAATGTTGTAACAACAAAATTGTTTTTTCAGTTTTTCCTGAAGGAGAACACCGAAGGTATTCGAAATAATAAAATATTTACAAATATAACGAGATAATACATACAAGAGTTTTATTTTCGAGTCTTAGACCTAGAGCCTGAAGAATAATTATAAGAAGAATTTAAGTAAAAACAAGGTCGAATAAAATACAAAAAATAATTGTTATTTTATTGCTAGATACATGTGTCTACCTTAACGGACGATATAATAGAATTCGACCCGAATGTCTCGTACAGCACTCAGCAGCTCCATTTTACCGATGAACAACCTGCAAAAAGGAGAAAAGCGGATAACAGCTCGGAGCTAGTTAGATTGGCGCAAGAACGTATTGATCTTCAGAAACAACAACAGGAAGAAAGGAAAGAACAAGCCAAAGAAATTCTTAAAAGGGCTTGATGATATTTCTTTACAAAATGAGAAATTTCAAACCCAGCTGTTGGACTTTTTGAAATCCAAAAAAATGAAATAAATAATGTGATTCCAAGAGTGCTTTCTAGGTTAAGCTTAAGTTAATTTTTGTTGTTTAGTTTTAAAAATTAGTACAAAAATTGCTATGAATTTAATTAAATATTTTATTTATTGAATTATATATTTTACCTAACTGAGATTTTTATTTTTTAATTTAACTTTTTAATTATTTTTCATTTCATTTTTCTATTTTGTTTCGTTCGATGTTTATACTCTGTTAATTTTTGATTTATTTTTATTGTTTAATAACTGAAATATGAAAACAAGTTAAAAACACAAATAAATTTTAATATCGAATTAATTGCTTTATTGATTAGTTAAATATTCTCTTGCATATAAAAATTTACTAATAGCAACTCTAATATTTTCTGCTGGTAACGACTGATCAGCAGAAATGTTATGGTTTTTCGGTTGTGGTTGAGAATTGTTTAGGTTCATTTTCCAGTTTTCATTTAGAGTACAGTTGTGTTGATTTAAAAAGTTGTGCGTAATGCAACAGCACATAATTATTCTGCTATTGTGCTTCTGCTGATTGTCTAGACAATTTCCAGTTCTTCTAAATCTTGCCAAAAGCATTTTCAACTATACGTCTAGCTTTGGACAAATTATTGTTGAACGATTGTTGTTCTATGAAGCTGATGTTGAAAATGGATAGGGTTTCATGAGGTTTGGGAAAAATTTAAAAGCTGAGTCTCCAATAAAAACTACTGGAACTTATGTGCCGCATATTTCTTTCTTCTCTTGCTTCAGTAAATCAGATGATTCTATCATCTAGCTTAATTTAGATTTGCGGTAAATTAAAGAATCATTACAACGCCCAGGGACCTACATTCGCATAGAGAATGTATTTAGGTTCTTAAAGGCTTATGTTTTAATAAATCTTACCGAAAATCAACCAAAGCAAATAAGACAACAGAGTACCAACCCTTATAGTTGTAATGGCCGACAGCTTCAGCGGCGGACGGTCTGACCTCAATATGGCACCCATCTCCTTAGAAATTTCTTATGTTAATCAATCACTTCATCTAAAACCAAATATAAATAGCTATTTGTTTACTAATTGCTCTTAAACATTGAGGAAATCCTATTCTGTTAAATCCTTTTAAGCATTCTTCAACTTTGGATTTAGTAAGAAACTCCAACGACAGGTATTGTTCAAAAAGCTATTCAATGATAGCTTTACAGAACACATGCAAAATTTTGCAAATGGTACTAAGGATACCCCAAAAAGTCGTCCAACGGTACGGTATTTTACCGAAGAACCAAGGGTATATAAAGCTATTGCTACTCACTTTTCTAGAGGTATAGCGTACCTTAAATGTGTGTCCTTTATTCTTAAAAATTCAAGTTTATCCACCAATAATGAAAAATATTTTCGGTCGACCCGGAAGTTTTCTTCAAAAAATTCGCTGCCATTATTTGGGACATATTTCCCCCAAAATGTTCCGTAGCGTTTCTAAAATTATTTTGCTATTTGTTATATAAATATTCATAATTTATAATATATTTACATACAAACATCCAAATCCTTCGAGGGAGGGTTGTACTTATGTCTAATAAATATTCCTCCTCTTCATCATCATCTTCTTCCAGAATGTCATCTTCTTCCAAAATGTTTACAAGTTTTTATCGCTTTTTCCAAAGCACAAAAAGTCAGTTTTTGAAATTCAGAATGAGTGAATGAAACTTTCTGAACGTATATCCTCCTATGGTGCTGTATCTGAATATTTTAAATCGTCATTCGATAATCTAAGGTCTCCTCAAACGACGCAAATCATCTAGAATTGCTAACCCGCTGTCAAATATTATTGAATCACCATCAAATAAAACTCCCCCTACTATAAATCTCGATATAAACAAGTGCTCTGCGCCAATAAATACTGATCCGTCAACTTCTGTAATGTTTTTCCATCGTCGTTAAATCTTGTTGCTGAACAAGCTGTGAGTGTTAATCACCCACAACTTACGGTTTTTACGCTTTCTCCGTCCAATGTTTCAAACATGAATTCACGTAACATACAGACATTAAGTCCGTTTATGGCTGTTGGTGTTGGAAAACCCTTGAAAATTATCCCTCCTAAGAAAACTCTTTGCCACCCGTTTTGATACAGACACGACTGTAAGCGACGTTGATTTTTATATAAAAACTAAACTTGGTACTGAGCTGTTTCGCGATATAAATATTTTTAAAATAAATGCGAGAAATAGAGCTTCCTTTAAAATAATTATTCCGGAGAGTATATTTGATTAAATAGTAAATCCAGAATTCTGGCCAAAAAATACAATTGCCAGTCAGTTTTTTTATAGGGAAGAAAATAATATAATACTCCCCAAGGTCATAAGCTCCAACTCAAAAAACTAGATAATTCAATCATGATAATGATGATAATCAAATCAATCGTGATTTTCCTGGTAAAATATATAACAATAGCTACAAGAATTTGGTTGGTTTTTCTGATAACACTGCTCTGCAAAAAATAACTTTTTGTCGAGCCTTTAAATAAAACTATGTGGACTATATGGATTTTGATGCGCTAAGCTTGAATCCGTTTTCGGTTTTTTTCCATCAGGTCCAGATTTTTTATTTGATATCATGCGGTTAAAGTCGGCAACAATTAAATAATCCATAAAAGCTTTCATAGTGCAAAATGTCAAGGATTTGTAACAAATCTCCAAACTTATTTTGTTATGTATGTGGTCACATAATACCAAATCTTCTCTGTTGAAATAACTCAAAAAGGCTTGGTCTCTATTTCGAAAGTACGAGACTTTCACGTCTTTTTGCACCAAATTACAATGTTTTAATTTTGATGCAAGACGCTCAGACTTGTTTCTTGGGAACACTAACTTACGAGTAATCCAAATCAGATCAGTTTGATTTGGAATATAAGGGTTACTTGTTGGATTTCCAAATGATTTTAACTGCACGATATCAAATTAAAATTGACTCACTTATTGTCCATCATTTCCATATATACTGCTGCAATAAATATTAGAATCTACTCTAATTTTCTCGATTTAGAATTACAGGTTAGTGAAAAATACTATATTATAACTTTTAAATCCAAGATCCATGCAAAATACCGTTGTATTTTAGTTCCTTTACCTGTTCACCTAACGAAATGCTATCGTCACGCATATGAAAGATTGGTAGCATTACAACATTGGGTACCTGTGGTAAATTGAAAATAAAATCAAAATTTTATAAGCGATTTTTATGGTTTATAGCTTTTTTTTATTTCTAAGATCTGTAACTATTAGATAAAGGTGCAAAGTGTTGAATATTAGCTTTAATTTTTTTTTAATTTCATTTTGATTCTGAAAAAAATTAAGAATTTTGTAGGAAAAAAATTTTTTCTCGATTAATATCTGATTATTTTCAAAACGATAAGAGATAAAGAAAAGCTGTGATTGACTAAAATAAAAACATATTTGTTAAACATCTTCTGGTGTTTTACTTTTTAAAATCGGATAATATGTCTACGTACCTGGCTAATTTAGGGGCAAAAACTTGCCACGCCCATAAAAAAAATCTGGACCTGATGGAAAAAACCAAAAATGGATTCAAGTTTAGCTCATCAAAATCCATATAGTCCACATAGTTTTAGTCAAAGGTGGATTTGGCATCTGAGCAGTGTAATCAACTTTATATCGCTTACCAAAATGTTCGTGGACTTAAAACCAAACTTACTGATTTATATTTGCAAAGTTTTAATTTCAGTCATCATGTTATTGTCTTCACTGAAACCTGGCTAAACAATACTTTCCTGGACTCCAAAATACTCTTTAATAATTTTAAAATTTTTCGTCGTGATAGAATTACAACCACTACTGGTGGTGGTGTTTTAATTGCTATCTCCAACCTGTTCTAAATGGAAGAAATTAAAATGTTACCATCTTATAGAGTTCGTAGCTGTGGTTTCCAAGGTTAATCACATAAATGTATTTATTACATGTTGTTATACTCCTTCTCATTCTGTTCTAATTGTGTATAAAGTACATATTCAAGCAATTGAATGTGTGATTTCAAAACTCAACCCTGTTGATTTAATTTTTGTGCATGGCGATCTTAATTTAGCTTCTATCTCGTGGGAGTTTTCATCAGAACAAAGTTACTACATACATACTCTAACAAATGATAACAGTGATGATATTTTCAATTATATTTCCATTTTATACCTGCACCAAATTAACGGAATTTATAACATCTGTGGTAAACTTCTCCACTTATTATTTTTAAACGAGCTTAAAGAATGCACTGTATCTAGTTTGTGTCACATTTCTACTAACAAGAATCGATACCATCAAACAATCGAAATAAACTTCAATTCATATACTAATGCTTCTGTTTTAGTCGTACAAATTATATTGAACTTAACCACCTGATACTAAATACCAACTGGCTTCAAATACTGCCTACTACGAATGGTCCTCGTTCTCAATTGATCAACACTTTCTATAAAATTATGTTTGAATACATAGAGGAATGCATACTAAAATATATATACCATGTAAAACATCTGGACTCTTAATAGCTAGCTACTCTTAAAAATCTTAAAAATATATATTTCAGAAAATTTAAAACTACTAGAAATTTGTTTAATTATGGCAGATATTCAGCTGCTCGTTAAAATTATAATTTGCTTAGCTTACAACTTTATAGGAACTACCTCCAAACTCGTTTTTCAAGCTTATAAATACCAAAGGAAAGTATTATGGGTTTCCAAAGTCGCGAAATATTTGTTATCAGAATCAAGTGAGGAGTTGATGATCAGTAACATGTTTGCTGAATTTTTCGCGTCTACCTATTCAAAATTACATATAATGTATCTAAGGCTTACCCATAAAACATTACAACCAATCAAAATATTTCCCCATCTGTTATATCTACTTCGAATATATTTAACTGTTTAAAAAATCGAAGCCACCAACATTTTGTGGACCTGACCAAGATGTGTTTTAATAAACTGCGCTGCCGCTTTGGTAAAACCTTTATCCATTATTTTTAATGCTTCGTTAAATTATGGTTGCTTGCCAAAACTACGAAAATATTCAGATATCCTACCCATGCTTAAGTCCCGAAACAAATCTGATATTAACAACTACAGAGGCACAGCGATATTAAATGATATTCCGAAGCTTTTTGAAAAATGTATGATGGACTGCTTTTGCCCCAAGCATCTTCCTTATGAATACCTCTACAATATGGTTTTTATGGATTATCTTCTGTGACAAACGTCCATCACTTAACAACGTTAGTAAACGAATCTTTTGTTAACGGCTACCACACTGATGTTATCTATACTGATTTCAATAAGGCGTTTGATAAAGCAAATCAGGATCTGCTTTTGAAGAAATTGGACGTAATAGGCTTCAACAATAACTATCTTAGTTGGATTAATTCATATCTTGAACTTAGAACTCAGTCAGTCAAACTTAATTATGCCATTTCAAGAAAAATTCTTGTAAGATCTGGTGTTCCGCAGGGTAGCAATCTGGGACCAAATTTATTTATTTATTGTTTTTATTAATGATTAACCTAATGCTATAAAACATGCAAATACATTAATGTATACAAATGATAAACTTCCAACTGCTCGGCTGTAACTACAAAACGACTTAGATAACCTTTACAATTGGTGTGGCGCTAATTTGATGAGTCTCAATTTAAATAAGTGTTCTCATATGCAATTCTCAAGAGTACAAAATAAGGTTTATTCCTACTTTCTAGAGGGATATCAATTACAATCTGTTGATGCAATTATGGAGTTGGGGATTTTGCTAGACGCGAAATTGAGCTTTATACAACATATTACGATGACTGTCAATAAATCCCGTAGCGCTTTAGCTTTCATCAAAAGATGGTCTAAGGAATTCAATGATTCTATAACAACCAAAACATTATATAAGACCTCGTAAAACCAATTTTGGAATACGGTTGCATAATATGGGGCCGTACGTATTGAGTCTGTTCAGAAACAATTTCACATTTTCTGTTGAAGAAATGTTTATAGTTGCCGTATGACTCTTCAATCTTACACAATAAGATTAACTGGGGTGAGTTTACCAATTTTGAGAAGCCGGAGAAGTATGCTTAGAGTTTCTTTCATGGTTAACCTTATAAATGGTAAAGTAAATTAGCTGTTGGGTTTATAACTATACAGGACTCCTCGCTTTCTTCACTTTAAATTTTTCTTTTTACGGTCTTTATCTTTGTTAATACTTTAGTGGTGTTAAGACACTATAACACATGTATATCCCACTGTCTCTGATTTTCTTCTTATCTTCTCTTTTCTTGATCTTTCAGTATTAATAATTTGGAGTCATATATTTTAACGTTATATATATATATATATATATATATATATATATATATATATTTATTTATATATATTTATTATTATTTCTTGAGTTCTTTTCGGTGCTTTTCTATAATTTTGTTTCTTTCAGTTTTTTTTAAATTTATTTTTTTTTTTAATTATTATTATTATTATTGCACCACAGATATATATATATATATATATATATATATATATATATATTAGCCAAAAAACAAAAAAATTTAAATTTAGATAGTCTTTTAAATAAACAGTACTTTTAGTTTCTTTTCAGCTCAACACCAAGACCTCACGAATTTAATAACGACCGTTTTCTTTCACAAACTAGCTAGAACTCCTCTAGAAGTTGCCTAAAAAAACCTTTAAACCTTCCAAAACTTCATGTATGTATTTTCATCCAACATTCTTCGCATATTTGTTTATATTTTTCCCATCCGCTAAGATTTTCTTCATATTTTGTTTTTATACCCTATTCCGTTACCAGATGTATAGCAATATAGCCCACTCAATCAGCTGTGCAAACTAAATCCACTCAGCTGTTGGAATTCTGCCTACTTTACACACAGGGTGCAAACGACAAATTCTACAAACAAACTACAACAAAAGTATCAACAGAAATATTAGAAAGTAGTCAAATACCACAAAATTAAGAGCTAAACTAAAGACGTCATTAACTTTTCTTATAAAATTCAGAAAAATGGGATTAATGCCGAATTTTTTGACGAATGTAACAAAAAACTTTCAACTGTTGTTTAATTATAATAAATATGTACCTTTTGACACACAAACAAAAATTAAAACCCTTTTTTTCATGTAAAGTTTTTAAATTTAATAATAAAATTAAAACATGAGGAAATAACAGCTATTGACAATGATTTAGAAGAACGTATCGCATATCTGAAAGAAAATATGTCTGAAGACCATTTTACATTACTATGTAAAAGTAATATCTCAAAATATCAAAAGTAAGCTCAAAAAAACACAAATCAAGAAATTTGACGCATTAACAAATATCTATGAGAAAAAACCATTTATAAAATACAACAAAAGCTGGTTCATAAATAAGACTAACACAGAAATTCCTGAAAACTCCAAAAAATTACTGTCTTTAGGTCCAAAATTCGCTCTTCCAATTACAAAACAACAATTTCCAATATTTAAATGCATTGCAGGTGGAGAAGATATCATACAAACAAAGAGAAAGAAAAACAAGAGATTGCCAGAACAAAACTTGTAATGACGATGGATAACTACCTAAATAAACGATCATTAACAAGAGATAAAAAAGCTATCGTCAGCACAGTGGAACAAATACAAAAATTTTTGAAAAGAAATAACATTTTGATTTAAAAGGCAGATAAAGGTAATACGACGGTAGCAATGGAGAAGATATATTATGAGACAAAAATGGGATATATTATACAAGATATGGGTAAATACATACGATTAAAAACAGATCCAACAACAAAACTACAGACGCGGAACAACAAATTAGTGGAGAAGCTGTTTAGTCATATAAATATAATAGATGCTAGAGAAATATATAAACTACTGACATCAGTGGCCACTGCTCCTAGAATATATGGACTCCCGAAATTCTACAAAGAAGGTATGCCGCTAAGACCGATTTGTTCATCAATAATTTCTCCATCTTACGGTCTATGCAAATACATAACGCAGATTTTGAAGAACATTACTAAGGCATCAAATTATAATGTAAAGGATGCAGTAGAGTTTAAAAGAAAAATTTACCAAGAAACAGTTTCTCAAGAGGAGATATTAGTATCTTTTGATGTGATATCACTTTTTCCAAGTATACCCGTCAATCTGGCAATAAATTTAATAAAGGACAAATGGGACAAAGTTTCACAACATACAAATATACCTAAAGATCTGTTTGTGGAAATTAATACGTTTTGTATAAAAGATATTTTAAGTATAACGACAAGATTTATGAACAATTAAAAGGAATGCCTATGGGATCACCAGTTTCACCGGTGAAGCTCATGGAAGAGCTACTAGACCGCTACTAAATAAAAAAAAAAGACCAAGAGCTCTAAGCAAATATGTTTAAGATTTGTTTTGTATCATTAAGCGCAGTAGTGTAGATGAAACACTAAGATGTTTAAATAATTTCCATCGAAGGATTCAATTTACGTTAAAGAAGTAGAGAAAGATGGAAAGCTACCGTTTTTGGATGCTTTAATTAAAAGAGAAAATAATTTTTTAATAACTGTTTGGTATCAAAAACCAACTGCGTCCAGGAGAATTATAAACTTCCATTCTAACCACCCAAAACACGTCAAAATAAATACTGCTAAGAACTTTGTCACAAGAGTTTTAAAAATAAGAAAAATATTACTAAAAACAGCTTTTCATATCCCTTAATAATCAACATCATACGGGACACGATGAAGAATTTAAACAAAATACATACACCAAAATCGGAAAAGATTTACAAGTCGTTATCACACGTGCCAGGTTTCTCAGACAGAATCGCGCAATCCAATATCTACAACACTGACGACGTTAACATTGCTCTTAAACCACAAACACTTTAAAGTCCCTCTTTTCGAATACAAAAACAAAATTAGACAAGTTAGATTAATATAATGTTATCTACAAAATACCTTGCTATGGGGACGACAAAAACGAAAATTTGGAACGAAAAACAGCATTAGCAGCCCACTGTGCAATGCATGGTCACTCGCCAGACATAAATAATACAGAAACATTACAAAAAGAACATAATTATAAAAAAAGATTCACTGTAGAAATGCTACATATAATTAACACTTCCGCCGAAATTAGGATGAACTACAAAACAGACACGGAAAATTGCGCGCATACGTATAGACATATAATAACAAAACACAATAAACCAAAACAAATTTAGTAAACATTTAAACTTTAAAAACTAGACGACTTTACTCAATAGTAAGACAAAATATATTTACGTGTTATGTTTATAATTTTAATCACTTGTTAATAAATAACTCTTTAGTTAATTAAAATCAAATTATATTTTTGTGATACTAAATGTTGTAACAACAAAATTGTTTTTTCAGTTTTTCCTGAAGGAGAACACCGAAGGTATTCGAAATAATAAAATATTTACAAATATAACGAGATAATACATACAAGAGTTTTATTTTCGAGTCTTAGACCTAGAGCCTGAAGAATAATTATAAGAAGAATTTAAGTAAAAAACAAGGTCGAATAAAATACAAAAAATAATTGTTATCTTATTGCTAGATACATGTGTCTACCTTAACGGACGATATAATAGAATTCGACCCGAATGTCTCGTACAGCACTCAGCAGCTCCATTTTACCGATGAACAACCTGCAAAAAGGAGAAAAGCGGATAACAGCTCGGAGCTAGTTAGATTGGCGCAAGAACGTATTGATCTTCAGAAACAACAACAGGAAGAAAGGAAAGAACAAGCCAAAGAAATTCTTAAAAGGGCTTGATGATATTTCTTTACAAAATGAGAAATTTAAAACCCAACTGTTGGACTTTTTGAAATCCAAAAAAATGAAATAAATAATGTGATTCCAAGAGTGCTTTCTAGGTTAAGCTTAAGTTAATTTTTGTTGTTTAGTTTTAAAAATTAGTACAAAAATTGCTATGAATTTAATTATATATTTTATTTATTGAATTATATATTTTACCTAACTGAGATTTTTATTTTTTAATTTAACTTTTTAATTATTTTTCATTTCATTTTTCTATTTTGTTTCGTTCGATGTTTATACTCTGTTAATTTTTGATTTATTTTTATTGTTTAATAACTGAAATATGAAAACAAGTTAAAAACACAAATGAATTTTAATATCGAATTAATTGCTTTATTGATTAGTTAAATATTCTCTTGCATATAAAAATTTACTAATAGCAACTCTAATATTTTCTGCTGGTAACGACTGATCAGCAGAAATGTTATGGTTTTTCGGTTGTGGTTGAGAATTGTTTAGGTTCATTTTCCAGTTTTCATTTAGAGTACAGTTGTGTTGATTTAAAAAGTTGTGCGTAATGCAACAGCACATAATTATTCTGCTATTGTGCTTCTGCTGATTGTCTAGACAATTTCCAGTTCTTCGAAATCTTGCCAAAAGCATTTTCAACTATACGTCTAGCTTTGGACAAATTATTGTTGAACGATTGTTGTTCTATGAAGCTGATGTTGAAAATGGATAGGGTTTCATGAGGTTTGGGAAAAATTTAAAAGCTGAGTCTCCAATAAAAACTACTGGAACTTATGTGCCGCATATTTCTTTCTTCTCTTGCTTCAGTAAATCAGATGATTCTATCATCTAGCTTAATTTAGATTTGCGGTAAATTAAAGAATCATTACAACGCCCAGGGACCTACATTCGCATAGAGAATGTATTTAGTTTCTTAAAGGCTTATGTTTTAATAAATCTTACCGAAAATCAACCAAAGCAAATAAGACAACAGAGTACCAACCCTTATAGTTGTAATGGCCGACAGCTTCAGCGGCGGACGGTCTGACCTCAATATGGCACCCATCTCTTTAGAAATTTCTTATGTTAATCAATCACTTCATCTAAAACCAAATATAAATAGCTATTTGTTTACTAATTGCTCTTAAACATTGAGGAAATCCTATTCTGTTAAATCCTTTTAAGCATTCTTCAACTTTGGATTTAGTAAGAAACTCCAACGACAGGTATTGTTCAAAAAGCTTTTCAATGATAGCTTTACAGAACACATGCAAAATTTTGCAAATGGTACTAAGGATACCCCAAAAAGTCGTCCAACGGTACGGTATTCTACCGAAGAACCAAGGGTATATAAAGCTATTGCTACTCACTTTTCTAGAGGTATAGCGTCCCTTAAATGTGTGTCCTTTATTCTTAAAAATTCAAGTTTATCCACCAATAATGAAAAATATTTTCGGTCGACCCGGAAGTTTTCTTCAAAAAATTCGCTGCCATTATTTGGGACATATTTCCCCCAAAATGTTCCGTAGCGTTTCTAAGATTATTTTGCTATTTGTTATATAAATATTCATAATTTATAATATATTTACATACAAACATCCAAATCCTTCGAGGGAGGGTTGTACTTATGTCTAGTAAATATTTCTCCTCATCATCATCATCTTCTTCCAGAATGTCATCTTCTTCCAAAATGTTTACAAGTTTTTATCGCTTTTTCCAAAGCACAAAAAGTCAGTTTTTGAAATTCAGAATGAGTGAATGAAACTTTCTGAACGTATATCCTCCTATGGTGCTGTATCTGAATATTTTAAATCGTCATTCGATAATCTAAGGTCTCCTCAAACGACGCAAATCATCTAGAATTGCTAACCCGCTGTCAAATATTATTGAATCACCATCAAATAAAACTCCCCCTACTATAAATCTCGATATAAACAAGTGCTCTGCGCCAATAAATACTGATCCGTCAACTTCTGTAATGTTTTTCTTGTAATGTTTTTCCATCGTCGTTAAATCTTGTTGCTGAACAAGCTGTGAGTGTTAATCACCCACAACTTACGGTTTTTACGCTTTCTCCGTCCAATGTTTCAAACATGAATTCACGTAACATACAGACATTAAGTCCGTTTATGGCTGTTGGTGTTGGAAAACCCTTGAAAATTATCCCTCCTAAGAAAACTCTTTGCCACCCGTTTTGATACAGACACGACTGTAAGCGACGTTGATTTTTATATAAAAACTAAACTTGGTACTGAGCTGTTTCGTGATATAAATATTTTTAAAATAAATGCGAGAAATAGAGCTTCCTTTAAAATAATTATTCCGGAGAGTATATTTGATTAAATAGTAAATCCAGAATTCTGGCCAAAAAATACAATTGCCAGTCAGTTTTTTTATAGGGAAGAAAATAATATAATACTCCCCAAGGTCATAAGCTCCAACTCAAAAAACTAGATAATTCAGCACCTATGAATAATCAGAAAATTTTATCAGCTACACCTGATGATAATCAAATCAATCGTGATTTTCCTGGTAAAATATATAACAATAGCTACAAGAATTTGGTTGGTTTTTCTGATAACACTGCTCTGCAAAAAATAACTTTTTGTCGAGCCTTTAAATAAAACTATGTGGACTATATGGATTTTGATGCGCTAAGCTTGAATCCGTTTTCGGTTTTTTTCCATCAGGTCCAGATTTTTTATTTGATATCATGCGGTTAAAGTCGGCAACAATTAAATAATCCATAAAAGCTTTCATAGTGCAAAATGTCAAGGATTTGTAACAAATCTCCAAACTTATTTTGTTATGTATGTGGTCACATAATACCAAATCTTCTCTGTTGAAATAACTCAAAAAGGCTTGGTCTCTATTTCGAAAGCACGAGACTTTCACGTCTTTTTGCACCAAATTATAATGTTTTAATTTTGATGCAAGACGCTCAGACTTGTTTCTTGGGAACACTAACTTACGAGTAATCCAAATCAGATCAGTTTGATTTGGAATATAAGGGTTACTTGTTGGATTTCCAAATGATTTTAACTGCACGATATCAAATTAAAATTGACTCACTTATTGTCCATCATTTCCATATATACTGCTGCAATAAATATTAGAATCTACTCTAATTTTCTCGATTTAGAATTACAGGTTAGTGAAAAATACTATATTATAACTTTTAAATCCAAGATCCATGCAAAATACCGTTGTATTTTAGTTCCTTTACCTGTTCACCTAACGAAATGCTATCGTCACGCATATGAAAGATTGGTAGCATTACAACATTGGGTACCTGTGGTAAATTGAAAATAAAATCAAAATTTTATAAGCGATTTTTATGGTTTATAGCTTTTTTTTATTTCTAAGATCTGTAACTATTAGATAAAGGTGCAAAGTGTTGAATATTAGCTTTAATTTTTTTTTAATTTCATTTTGATTCTGAAAAAAATTAAGAATTTTGTAGGAAAAAAATTTTTTCTCGATTAATATCTGATTATTTTCAAAACGATAAGAGATAAAGAAAAGCTGTGATTGACTAAAATAAAAACATATTTGTTAAACATCTTCTGGTGTTTTACTTTTTAAAATCGGATAATATGTCTACGTACCTGGCTAATTTAGGGGCAAAAACTTGCCACGCCCATAAAATAAATCTGGACCTGATGGAAAAAACCAAAAATGGATTCAAGTTTAGCTCATCAAAATCCATATAGTCCACATAGTTTTAGTCAAAGGTGGATTTGGCATCTGAGCAGTGTAATCAACTTTATATCGCTTACCAAAATGTTCGTGGACTTAAAACCAAACTTACTGATTTATATTTGCAAAGTTTTAATTTCAGTCATCATGTTATTGTCTTCACTGAAACCTGGCTAAACAATACTTTCCTGGACTCCAAAATACTCTTTAATAATTTTAAAATTTTTCGTCGTGATAGAATTACAACCACTACTGGTGGTGGTGTTTTAATTGCTATCTCCAACCTGTTCTAAATGGAAGAAATTAAAATGTTACCATCTTATAGAGTTCGTAGCTGTGGTTTCCAAGGTTAATCACATAAATGTATTTATTACATGTTGTTATACTCCTCCTCATTCTGTTCTAATTGTGTATAAAGTACATATTCAAGCAATTGAATTTGTGATTTCAAAACTCAACCCTGTTGATTTAATTTTTGTGCTTGGCGATCTTAATTTAGCTTCTATCTCGTGGGAGTTTTCATCAGAACAAAGTTACTACATACATACTCTAACAAATGATAACAGTGATGATATTTTCAATTATATTTCCATTTTATACCTGTACCAAATTAACGGAATTTATAACATCTGTGGTAAACTTCTCCACTTAGTATTTTTAAACGAGCTTAAAGAATGCACTGTATCTAGTTTGTGTCACATTTCTACTAACAAGAATCGATACCATCAAACAATCGAAATAAACTTCAATTCATATACTAATGCTTCTGTTTTAGTCGTACAAATTATATTGAACTTAACCACCTGATACTAAATACCAACTGGCTTCAAATACTGCCTACTACGAATGGTCCTCGTTCTCAATTGATCAACACTTTCTATAAAATTATGTTTGAATACATAGAGGAATGCATACTAAAATATATATACCATGTAAAACATCTGGACCACCCTGGACTCTTAATAGCTAGCTACTCTTAAATATCTTAAAAATAAATATTTCAGAAAATTTAAAACTACTAGAAATTCGTTTAATTATGGCAGATATTCAGCTGCTCGTTAAAATTATAATTTGCTTAGCTTACAACTTTATAGGAACTACCTCCAAACTCGTTTTTCAAGCTTATAAATACCAAAGGAAAGTATTATGGGTTTCCAAAGTCACGAAATATTTGTTATCAGAATCAAGTGAGGAGTTGATGATCAGTAACATGTTTGCTGAATTTTTCGCGTCTACCTATTCAAAATTACATATAATGTATCTAAGGCTTACCCATAAAACATTACAACCAATCAAAATATTTCCCCATCTGTTATATCTACTTCGAATATATTTAACTGTTTAAAAAATCGAAGCCACCAACATTTTGTGGACCTGAACAATACATGTTTTAATAAACTGCGCTGCCGCTTTGGTAAAACCTTTATCCATTATTTTTAATGCTTCGTTAAATTATGGTTGCTTGCCAAAACTACGAAAATATTCAGATATCCTACCCATGCTTAAGTCCCGAAACAAATCTGATATTAACAACTACAGAGGCACAGCGATATTAAATGATATTCCGAAGCTTTTTGAAAAATGTATGATGGACTGCTTTTGCCCCAAGCATCTTCCTTATGAATACCTCTACAATATGGTTTTTATGGATTATCTTCTGTGACAAACGTCCATCACTTAACAACGTTAGTAAACGAATCTTTTGTTAACGGCTACCACACTGATGTTATCTATACTGATTTCAATAAGGCGTTTGATAAAGCAAATCAGGATCTGCTTTTGAAGAAATTGGACGTAATAGGCTTCAACAATAACTATCTTAGTTGGATTAATTCATATCTTGAACTTAGAACTCAGTCAGTCAAACTTAATTATGCCATTTCAAGAAAAATTCTTGTAAGATCTGGTGTTCCGCAGGGTAGCAATCTGGGACCAAATTTATTTATTTATTGTTTTTATTAATGATTAACCTAATGCTATAAAACATGCAAATACATTAATGTATACAAATGATAAACTTCCAACTGCTCGGCTGTAACTACAAAACGACTTAGATAACCTTTACAATTGGTGTGGCGCTAATTTGATGAGTCTCAATTTAAATAAGTGTTCTCATATGCAATTCTCAAGAGTACAAAATAAGGTTTATTCCTACTTTCTAGAGGGATATCAATTACAATCTGTTGATGCAATTATGGAGTTGGGGATTTTGCTAGACGCGAAATTGAGCTTTATACAACATATTACGATGACTGTCAATAAATCCCGTAGCGCTTTAGCTTTCATCAAAAGATGGTCTAAGGAATTCAATGATTCTATAACAACCAAAACATTATATAAGACCTCGTAAAACCAATTTTGGAATACGGTTGCATAATATGGGGCCGTACGTATTGAGTCTGTTCAGAAACAATTTCACATTTTCTGTTGAAGAAATGTTTATAGTTGCCGTATGACTCTTCAATCTTACACAATAAGATTAACTGGGGTGAGTTTACCAACTTTGAGAAGCCGGAGAAGTATGCTTAGAGTTTCTTTCATGGTTAACCTTATAAATGGTAAAGTAAATTAGCTGTTGGGTTTATAACTATACAGGACTCCTCGCTTTCTTCACTTTAAATTTTTCTTTTTACGGTCTTTATCTTTGTTAATACTTTAGTGGTGTTAAGACACTATAACACATGTATATCCCACTGTCTCTGATTTTCTTCTTATCTTCTCTTTTCTTGATCTTTCAGTATTAATAATTTGGAGTCATATATTTTAACGTTATATATATATATATATATATATATATATATATATATATATTTATTTATATATATTTATTATTATTTCTTGAGTTCTTTTCGGTGCTTTTCTATAATTTTGTTTCTTTCAGTTTTTTTTAAATTTATTTTTTTTTTTTTAATTATTATTATTATTATTGCACCACAGATATATATATATATATATATATATATATATATATATATTAGCCAAAAAAGAAAAAAATTTAAATTTAGATAGTCTTTTAAATAAACAGTACTTTTAGTTTCTTTTCAGCTCAACACCAAGACCTCACGAATTTAATAACGACCGTTTTCTTTCACAAACTAGCTAGAACTCCTCTAGAAGTTGCCTAAAAAAACCTTTAAACCTTCCAAAACTTCATGTATGTATTTTCATCCAACATTCTTCGCATATTTGTTTATATTTTTCCCATCCGCTAAGATTTTCTTCATATTTTGTTTTTATACCCTATTCCGTTACCAGATGTATAGCAATATAGCCCACTCAATCAGCTGTGCAAACTAAATCCACTCAGCTGTTGGAATTCTGCCTACTTTACACACAGGGTGCAAACGACAAATTCTACAAACAAACTACAACAAAAGTATCAACAGAAATATTAGAAAGTAGTCAAATACCACAAAATTAAGAGCTAAACTAAAGACGTCATTAACTTTTCTTATAAAATTCAGAAAAATGGGATTAATGCCGAATTTTTTGACGAATGTAACAAAAAACTTTCAACTGTTGTTTAATTATAATAAATATGTACCTTTTGACACACAAACAAAAATTAAAACCCTTTTTTTCATGTAAAGTTTTTAAATTTAATAATAAAATTAAAACATGAGGAAATAACAGCTATTGACAATGATTTAGAAGAACGTATCGCATATCTGAAAGAAAATATGTCTGAAGACCATTTTACATTACTATGTAAAAGTAATATCTCAAAATATCAAAAGTAAGCTCAAAAAAACACAAATCAAGAAATTTGACGCATTAACAAATATCTATGAGAAAAAACCATTTATAAAATACAACAAAAGCTGGTTCATAAATAAGACTAACACAGAAATTCCTGAAAACTCCAAAAAATTACTGTCTTTAGGTCCAAAATTCGCTCTTCCAATTACAAAACAACAATTTCCAATATTTAAATGCATTGCAGGTGGAGAAGATATCATACAAACAAAGAGAAAGAAAAACAAGAGATTGCCAGAACAAAACTTGTAATGACGATGGATAACTACCTAAATAAACGATCATTAACAAGAGATAAAAAAGCTATCGTCAGCACAGTGGAACAAATACAAAAATTTTTGAAAAGAAATAACATTTTGATTTAAAAGGCAGATAAAGGTAATACGACGGTAGCAATGGAGAAGATATATTATGAGACAAAAATGGGATATATTATACAAGATATGGGTAAATACATACGATTAAAAACAGATCCAACAACAAAACTACAGACGCGGAACAACAAATTAGTGGAGAAGCTGTTTAGTCATATAAATATAATAGATGCTAGAGAAATATATAAACTACTGACATCAGTGGCCACTGCTCCTAGAATATATGGACTCCCGAAATTCTACAAAGAAGGTATGCCGCTAAGACCGATTTGTTCATCAATAATTTCTCCATCTTACGGTCTATGCAAATACATAACGCAGATTTTGAAGAACATTACTAAGGCATCAAATTATAATGTAAAGGATGCAGTAGAGTTTAAAAGAAAAATTTACCAAGAAACAGTTTCTCAAGAGGAGATATTAGTATCTTTTGATGTGATATCACTTTTTCCAAGTATACCCGTCAATCTGGCAATAAATTTAATAAAGGACAAATGGGACAAAGTTTCACAACATACAAATATACCTAAAGATCTGTTTGTGGAAATTATTACGTTTTGTATAAAAGATATTTTAAGTATAACGACAAGATTTATGAACAATTAAAAGGAATGCCTATGGGATCACCAGTTTCACCGGTGAAGCTCATGGAAGAGCTACTAGACCGCTACTAAATAAAAAAAAAAGACCAAGAGCTCTAAGCAAATATGTTTAAGATTTGTTTTGTATCATTAAGCGCAGTAGTGTAGATGAAACACTAAGATGTTTAAATAATTTCCATCGAAGGATTCAATTTACGTTAAAGAAGTAGAGAAAGATGGAAAGCTACCGTTTTTGGATGCTTTAATTAAAAGAGAAAATAATTTTTTAATAACTGTTTGGTATCAAAAACCAACTGCGTCCAGGAGAATTATAAACTTCCATTCTAACCACCCAAAACACGTCATAATAAATACTGCTAAGAACTTTGTCACAAGAGTTTTAAAAATAAGAAAAATATTACTAAAAACAGCTTTTCATATCCCTTAATAATCAACATCATACGGGACACGATGAAGAATTTAAACAAAATACATACACCAAAATCGGAAAAGATTTACAAGTCGTTATCACACGTGCCAGGTTTCTCAGACAGAATCGCGCAATCCAATATCTACAACACTGACGACGTTAACATTGCTCTTAAACCACAAACACTTTAAAGTCCCTCTTTTCGAATACAAAAACAAAATTAGACAAGTTAGATTAATATAATGTTATCTATAAAATAACTTGCTATGGGGACGACAAAAACGAAAATTTGGAACGAAAAACAGCATTAGCAGCCCACTGTGCAATGCATGGTCACTCGCCAGACATAAATAATACAGAAACATTACAAAAAGAACATAATTATAAAAAAAGATTCACTGTAGAAATGCTACATATAATTAACACTTCCGCCGAAATTAGGATGAACTACAAAACAGACACGGAAAATTGCGCGCATACGTATAGACATATAATAACAAAACACAATAAACCAAAACAAATTTAGTAAACATTTAAACTTTAAAAACTAGACGACTTTACTCAATAGTAAGACAAAATATATTTACGTGTTATGTTTATAATTTTAATCACTTGTTAATAAATAACTCTTTAGTTAATTAAAATCAAATTATATTTTTGTGATACTAAATGTTGTAACAACAAAATTGTTTTTTCAGTTTTTCCTGAAGGAGAACACCGAAGGTATTCGAAATAATAAAATATTTACAAATATAACGAGATAATACATACAAGAGTTTTATTTTCGAGTCTTAGACCTAGAGCCTGAAGAATAATTATAAGAAGAATTTAAGTAAAAAACAAGGTCGAATAAAATACAAAAAATAATTGTTATTTTATTGCTAGATACATGTGTCTACCTTAACGGACGATATAATAGAATTCGACCCGAATGTCTCGTACAGCACTCAGCAGCTCCATTTTACCGATGAACAACCTGCAAAAAGGAGAAAAGCGGATAACAGCTCGGAGCTAGTTAGATTGGCGCAAGAACGTATTGATCTTCAGAAACAACAACAGGAAGAAAGGAAAGAACAAGCCAAAGAAATTCTTAAAAGGGCTTGATGATATTTCTTTACAAAATGAGAAATTTCAAACCCAGCTGTTGGACTTTTTGAAATCCAAAAAAATGAAATAAATAATGTGATTCCAAGAGTGCTTTCTAGGTTAAGCTTAAGTTAATTTTTGTTGTTTAGTTTTAAAAATTAGTACAAAAATTGCTATGAATTTAATTATATATTTTATTTATTGAATTATATATTTTACCTAACTGAGATTTTTATTTTTTAATTTAACTTTTTAATTATTTTTCATTTCATTTTTCTATTTTGTTTCGTTCGATGTTTATACTCTGTTAATTTTTGATTTATTTTTATTGTTTAATAACTGAAATATGAAAACAAGTTAAAAACACAAATGAATTTTAATATCGAATTAATTGCTTTATTGATTAGTTAAATATTCTCTTGCATATAAAAATTTACTAATAGCAACTCTAATATTTTCTGCTGGTAACGACTGATCAGCAGAAATGTTATGGTTTTTCGGTTGTGGTTGAGAATTGTTTAGGTTCATTTTCCAGTTTTCATTTAGAGTACAGTTGTGTTGATTTAAAAAGTTGTGCGTAATGCAACAGCACATAATTATTCTGCTATTGTGCTTCTGCTGATTGTCTAGACAATTTCCAGTTCTTCGAAATCTTGCCAAAAGCATTTTCAACTATACGTCTAGCTTTGGACAAATTATTGTTGAACGATTGTTGTTCTATGAAGCTGATGTTGAAAATGGATAGGGTTTCATGAGGTTTGGGAAAAATTTAAAAGCTGAGTCTCCAATAAGAACTACTGGAACTTATGTGCCGCATATTTCTTTCTTCTCTTGCTTCAGTAAATCAGATGATTCTATCATCTAGCTTAATTTAGATTTGCGGTAAATTAAAGAATCATTACAACGCCCAGGGACCTACATTCGCATAGAGAATGTATTTAGTTTCTTAAAGGCTTATGTTTTAATAAATCTTACCGAAAATCAACCAAAGCAAATAAGACAACAGAGTACCAACCCTTATAGTTGTAATGGCCGACAGCTTCAGCGGCGGACGGTCTGACCTCAATATGGCACCCATCTCTTTAGAAATTTCTTATGTTAATCAATCACTTCATCTAAAACCAAATATAAATAGCTATTTGTTTACTAATTGCTCTTAAACATTGAGGAAATCCTATTCTGTTAAATCCTTTTAAGCATTCTTCAACTTTGGATTTAGTAAGAAACTCCAACGACAGGTATTGTTCAAAAAGCTTTTCAATGATAGCTTTACAGAACACATGCAAAATTTTGCAAATGGTACTAAGGATACCCCAAAAAGTCGTCCAACGGTACGGTATTCTACCGAAGAACCAAGGGTATATAAAGCTATTGCTACTCACTTTTCTAGAGGTATAGCGTCCCTTAAATGTGTGTCCTTTATTCTTAAAAATTCAAGTTTATCCACCAATAATGAAAAATATTTTCGGTCGACCCGGAAGTTTTCTTCAAAAAATTCGCTGCCATTATTTGGGACATATTTCCCCCAAAATGTTCCGTAGCGTTTCTAAGATTATTTTGCTATTTGTTATATAAATATTCATAATTTATAATATATTTACATACAAACATCCAAATCCTTCGAGGGAGGGTTGTACTTATGTCTAGTAAATATTTCTCCTCATCATCATCATCTTCTTCCAGAATGTCATCTTCTTCCAAAATGTTTACAAGTTTTTATCGCTTTTTCCAAAGCACAAAAAGTCAGTTTTTGAAATTCAGAATGAGTGAATGAAACTTTCTGAACGTATATCCTCCTATGGTGCTGTATCTGAATATTTTAAATCGTCATTCGATAATCTAAGGTCTCCTCAAACGACGCAAATCATCTAGAATTGCTAACCCGCTGTCAAATATTATTGAATCACCATCAAATAAAACTCCCCCTACTATAAATCTCGATATAAACAAGTGCTCTGCGCCAATAAATACTGATCCGTCAACTTCTGTAATGTTTTTCTTGTAATGTTTTTCCATCGTCGTTAAATCTTGTTGCTGAACAAGCTGTGAGTGTTAATCACCCACAACTTACGGTTTTTACGCTTTCTCCGTCCAATGTTTCAAACATGAATTCACGTAACATACAGACATTAAGTCCGTTTATGGCTGTTGGTGTTGGAAAACCCTTGAAAATTATCCCTCCTAAGAAAACTCTTTGCCACCCGTTTTGATACAGACACGACTGTAAGCGACGTTGATTTTTATATAAAAACTAAACTTGGTACTGAGCTGTTTCGTGATATAAATATTTTTAAAATAAATGCGAGAAATAGAGCTTCCTTTAAAATAATTATTCCGGAGAGTATATTTGATTAAATAGTAAATCCAGAATTCTGGCCAAAAAATACAATTGCCAGTCAGTTTTTTTATAGGGAAGAAAATAATATAATACTCCCCAAGGTCATAAGCTCCAACTCAAAAAACTAGATAATTCAGCACCTATGAATAATCAGAAAATTTTATCAGCTACACCTGATGATAATCAAATCAATCGTGATTTTCCTGGTAAAATATATAACAATAGCTACAAGAATTTGGTTGGTTTTTCTGATAACACTGCTCTGCAAAAAATAACTTTTTGTCGAGCCTTTAAATAAAACTATGTGGACTATATGGATTTTGATGCGCTAAGCTTGAATCCGTTTTCGGTTTTTTTCCATCAGGTCCAGATTTTTTATTTGATATCATGCGGTTAAAGTCGGCAACAATTAAATAATCCATAAAAGCTTTCATAGTGCAAAATGTCAAGGATTTGTAACAAATCTCCAAACTTATTTTGTTATGTATGTGGTCACATAATACCAAATCTTCTCTGTTGAAATAACTCAAAAAGGCTTGGTCTCTATTTCGAAAGTACGAGACTTTCACGTCTTTTTGCACCAAATTACAATGTTTTAATTTTGATGCAAGACGCTCAGACTTGTTTCTTGGGAACACTAACTTACGAGTAATCCAAATCAGATCAGTTTGATTTGGAACATAAGGGTTACTTGTTGGATTTCCAAATGATTTTAACTGCACGATATCAAATTAAAATTGACTCACTTATTGTCCATCATTTCCATATATACTGCTGCAATAAATATTAGAATCTACTCTAATTTTCTCGATTTAGAATTACAGGTTAGTGAAAAATACTATATTATAACTTTTAAATCCAAGATCCATGCAAAATACCGTTGTATTTTAGTTCCTTTACCTGTTCACCTAACGAAATGCTATCGTCACGCATATGAAAGATTGGTAGCATTACAACATTGGGTACCTGTGGTAAATTGAAAATAAAATCAAAATTTTATAAGCGATTTTTATGGTTTATAGCTTTTTTTTATTTCTAAGATCTGTAACTATTAGATAAAGGTGCAAAGTGTTGAATATTAGCTTTAATTTTTTTTTAATTTCATTTTGATTCTGAAAAAAATTAAGAATTTTGTAGGAAAAAAATTTTTTCTCGATTAATATCTGATTATTTTCAAAACGATAAGAGATAAAGAAAAGCTGTGATTGACTAAAATAAAAACATATTTGTTAAACATCTTCTGGTGTTTTACTTTTTAAAATCGGATAATATGTCTACGTACCTGGCTAATTTAGGGGCAAAAACTTGCCACGCCCATAAAAAAAATCTGGACCTGATGGAAAAAACCAAAAATGGATTCAAGTTTAGCTCATCAAAATCCATATAGTCCACATAGTTTTAGTCAAAGGTGGATTTGGCATCTGAGCAGTGTAATCAACTTTATATCGCTTACCAAAATGTTCGTGGACTTAAAACCAAACTTACTGATTTATATTTGCAAAGTTTTAATTTCAGTCATCATGTTATTGTCTTCACTGAAACCTGGCTAAACAATACTTTCCTGGACTCCAAAATACTCTTTAATAATTTTAAAATTTTTCGTCGTGATAGAATTACAACCACTACTGGTGGTGGTGTTTTAATTGCTATCTCCAACCTGTTCTAAATGGAAGAAATTAAAATGTTACCATCTTATAGAGTTCGTAGCTGTGGTTTCCAAGGTTAATCACATAAATGTATTTATTACATGTTGTTATACTCCTCCTCATTCTGTTCTAATTGTGTATAAAGTACATATTCAAGCAATTGAATTTGTGATTTCAAAACTCAACCCTGTTGATTTAATTTTTGTGCTTGGCGATCTTAATTTAGCTTCTATCTCGTGGGAGTTTTCATCAGAACAAAGTTACTACATACATACTCTAACAAATGATAACAGTGATGATATTTTCAATTATATTTCCATTTTATACCTGTACCAAATTAACGGAATTTATAACATCTGTGGTAAACTTCTCCACTTAGTATTTTTAAACGAGCTTAAAGAATGCACTGTATCTAGTTTGTGTCACATTTCTACTAACAAGAATCGATACCATCAAACAATCGAAATAAACTTCAATTCATATACTAATGCTTCTGTTTTAGTCGTACAAATTATATTGAACTTAACCACCTGATACTAAATACCAACTGGCTTCAAATACTGCCTACTACGAATGGTCCTCGTTCTCAATTGATCAACACTTTCTATAAAATTATGTTTGAATACATAGAGGAATGCATACTAAAATATATATACCATGTAAAACATCTGGACCACCCTGGACTCTTAATAGCTAGCTACTCTTAAAAATCTTAAAAATAAATATTTCAGAAAATTTAAAACTACTAGAAATTCGTTTAATTATGGCAGATATTCAGCTGCTCGTTAAAATTATAATTTGCTTAGCTTACAACTTTATAGGAACTACCTCCAAACTCGTTTTTCAAGCTTATAAATACCAAAGGAAAGTATTATGGGTTTCCAAGGTCACGAAATATTTGTTATCAGAATCAAGTGAGGAGTTGATGATCAGTAACATGTTTGCTGAATTTTTCGCGTCTACCTATTCAAAATTACATATAATGTATCTAAGGCTTACCCATAAAACATTACAACCAATCAAAATATTTCCCCATCTGTTATATCTACTTCGAATATATTTAACTGTTTAAAAAATCGAAGCCACCAACATTTTGTGGACCTGACCAAGACGTGTTTTAATAAACTGCGCTGCCGCTTTGGTAAAACCTTTATCCATTATTTTTAATGCTTCGTTAAATTATGGTTGCTTGCCAAAACTACGAAAATATTCAGATATCCTACCCATGCTTAAGTCCCGAAACAAATCTGATATTAACAACTACAGAGGCACAGCGATATTAAATGATATTCCGAAGCTTTTTGAAAAATGTATGATGGACTGCTTTTGCCCCAAGCATCTTCCTTATGAATACCTCTACAATATGGTTTTTATGGATTATCTTCTGTGACAAACGTCCATCACTTAACAACGTTAGTAAACGAATCTTTTGTTAACGGCTACCACACTGATGTTATCTATACTGATTTCAATAAGGCGTTTGATAAAGCAAATCAGGATCTGCTTTTGAAGAAATTGGACGTAATAGGCTTCAACAATAACTATCTTAGTTGGATTAATTCATATCTTGAGCTTAGAACTCAGTCAGTCAAACTTAATTATGCCATTTCAACAAAAATTCTTGTAAGATCTGGTGTTCCGCAGGGTAGCAATCTGGGACCAAATTTATTTATTTATTGTTTTTATTAATGATTAACCTAATGCTATAAAACATGCAAATACATTAATGTATACAAATGATAAACTTCCAACTGCTCGGCTGTAACTACAAAACGACTTAGATAACCTTTAAAATTGGTGTGGCGCTAATTTGATGAGTCTCAATTTAAACAAGTGTTCTCATATGCAATTCTCAAGAGTACAAAATAAGGTTTATTCCTACTTTCTAGAGGGATATCAATTACAATCTGTTGATGCAATTATGGAGTTGGGGATTTTGCTAGACGCGAAATTGAGCTTTATACAACATATTACGATGACTGTCAATAAATCCCGTAGCGCTTTAGCTGTCATCAAAAGATGGTCTAAGGAATTCAATGATTCTATAACAACCAAAACATTATATAAGACCTCGTAAAACCAATTTTGGAATACGGTTGCATAATATGGGGCCGTACGTATTGAGTCTGTTCAGAAACAATTTCACATTTTCTGTTGAAGAAATGTTTATAGTTGCCGTATGACTCTTCAATCTTACACAATAAGATTAACTGGGGTGAGTTTACCAACTTTGAGAAGCCGGAGAAGTATGCTTAGAGTTTCTTTCATGGTTAACCTTATAAATGGTAAAGTAAATTCGGAATTTTTTATGAGCAATATAATCTTCAATGTCCTACAACGATCACTGCGATCTTTCAACTCGTTATATGTTAGAACTTTCCGTTCAAACTTAGTTATCTCCGACACGCTTAGAACGATATGCGTTTATTTTAATGAATTCTATATCTTTATAGATTTTTCACCAAATATTAAAGTTATTACAAGAAATGTTATTTTATTTTCATGTTCATAAAAGCATTTCATCTTTAAATATATATGTATACATGTAATATGTTTTTGTATTTAAATAGTCTGTAAGCACAAAATCCATAGACTTTTAAATAAATAAATAAATATATATGTATAGATATATATATATATATATATATATATATATACATATATATTATACAAAATCCAGGGGCGATATGTTTCTTTAAATAATATAATATATTTTGAAGCTTAGGGTAGATCTTATAAGTTATACATTTGCCATGTATAATAATTTTTATATACACAGTTATATATATTTGGTGTGATATTTATTGGGAATTGGACTTCAGAAAAAATATTTTTTTAACAACTGCTAAGCCAACTTGTATTCCAGGCTTCATAAAGAGATCTGCCAAAGAGCATCCATACATAACGAAGCAGCTATTTACCACTCTTTCGGCTTATACAAGATTACGGATCTGTGTTTTAAGATCCTCAATACCACCCCCTTTCCGACGAATTTAAATCCGTCTCAGTTTAGTTTTTGTTATTCATTATTCGTGGTGTAGGATGGCACCATAATGAGATTACTATGTTATGTATATCGACCTGGTGTTGGACGTATGTTAAATGAGGCTTCTATCATATATGTATTTCATTGGAATCTGGATTTTAAGTTCCTACTAAATAATAAAAATTTTAATGTACCATTACGAGTAGTTACTTCATATTATATATTATTCCTCAAATTATGCCAACTCTCACAACTTAGGTCTTATGACCCACTTGAGTACTTTATAATTAACTTAAATATTCGAATTTTAAGATAGGCATAATATACCATGCACGTATTTATATCTTTTACTTTATGTATCTTTTATGCTGTTGTTCTAAAGATTGTAAGGCTTATTCCATATATGGAAATTAAAATATTACGCATACTTCACCTATTAAAACATATCCCACGAAAGTTCTTAGTCCACGCTTTGCTGAAAGTTGCTATGTTTTTCGGTTCTTACTCTTTCTGCAATACAATGAAAAACGTTGTTGACTCCAATCAGAATGGCCATCCTTCCGTTAAACAATTTATGATTAAAGATGAAAATAAAATATAACACAGACAAGTTAAAATATTTGAAACCTTAATGTTGTACTAAAAATATCATTTAAGTACTGCTGTACTTTTGCGTTCCTAACCACTATGAAACAACTACTGTTGTACTAGCTGTATCATACCAGGCATGGTCGAATCGATAGGACATCTGCACTCTTCAGATGATATATTTCAGGTTGTACAGTAACAAGTGGGAGTACAAGCATCATATCGCATTATTTCTCATCAGATGAGGGAGATGCAGCCAAATGCATTTAAAATATTCAACAGCACTGTATTTACTAAAAAATTCATGGTCTTTAAGAATTCATGGTATTAAGAAAAACCATTAGTTGTTTATCATGGAAAATATTGGTTGACTTATCTGTTATGTATTGATATTTGCCAAAAAGGTAATATTAAAAAATTTTGATTTAGTAAAGTACTTTTAAGTGAGTATGTTATGTAAAGAGGAGAAGCACCAATTTAAAAAAGGCATTTTCCTTGGAAGCACCAATCAATTGATTTAAGGTATCAAACACGAAGGTGTTTTCACCAAATATGGAAAACTGTTTGTATTTTAAAACTTTTAAGGTTAATACTTTTTGAAATAGTTTTCTTTTATTTCTAAAAGCAAGAAGCTTTTAAAGTATTGAATAGTACCGAACACCCGATTGAAAAAGTTGCAAGCGATCAAAAATAATCGCTTTTTGCAACACTAAAGGAAATGAAGACTTTACACTTGTTCGCACGTTGGTTGGTCTCGTTAAAAATTTTTGTGTTAATATTTAGTTGAATAAAAACTTTCATTATATGTATTCGGTTTTAAAATAAATTATTAAGCCAAGAGAAATATTTTAAAATTATCTTAACAAAATTAGAAATAACTTTTAATTATTCAAATCAACTTTCTTATAACATAAAACTATACATACTCAAGATAGAACTTTATTATCATATTTTTATATAATGGGAAACAGATTACTTGTACGTGGCAATGATATATAGGTAAGTATGGTTGGTGAACCCCACTTAGTGCAGAGCAGAAAAATTCAACACCATATTCGTGGCTGATTGTATAGTCAAGCACAAGATTTAAAGCTAACAATAGTTTTTGATATCTTTAGACCCTGCTGCAGAAATACCGATATGTTAATCAGCGTGTTGTCTGAAGTAATGCATAATATACCATCAATATGATTTTTGATAATTCTCTGTATAATAACTAATTATTTCACAAAACTTTCCAATAATTTTCCCGTAACAGATATTGAGGAAAATTTAGTCACAATTCAATAAAAAAACTAAAGGTTCGAACTTCTATTTGATACAATAATTAGTTTGAATAGATGTTTTTCTTATGCACATGAATATTACAAACTTTTTGTCTATGGGTGTGTGTTGAATAGGGCACACATAGTTATATATGTTTCTATAAGAGTAAAACAAATATTATTCGTTTGTCACGTATTGTTTTATAGGGGTATATACCACGGGCTCTATGGTCAATGTCTATGATCAGATATAATTCAAAAGTATATCATATTATATTTTTCCCGACGTTTCGTTCGCTTTTTGCAAACTTCTTCAGGGGTTGTATTTATTGTTAATTTTATAATTTTATCTAGCACAAAATTAAGAAAAAAATATATATAAAAATTATATAAGATATATATAAGAAATTATGTAAGATCTTTACAATGGTTCTTCTGGTATATTACAATTCATTAACTTACGATTTTATGTTTTCAACATTATACTTAATACTATTGTCAGTTAACTTAAAATTTTTTTGTTTATGGCAATTGAATATTGGAGCTTTGTATTATCCTTGTCTTCTTTATAATTCATCGTTCTATGTATTTTCTCTTGTATGCGTAGGCTCTCTATAGTGAAACGTTTATTTATCATTTTCTCTTTGTTTAAGATTTTAACATTGTTAAAGTCTATTTTGTGATTTTTCTCTTTTGCATGTTGTGAAAGTGCTGTTGTTTCTTTTCCTTTCTTGATGTCCGATTCATGCTCTTTTATCCTTGTTCCCAATTTTCTCTTTGTAGTTCCAATATATACTTCCTCACATTTTTCATTTTTATTTCCCTCACATTTGATTTCATACACAACATGATCAATTTTTAGTTTTTCTGGTTTTGATTTTGTGTTTGTGTATATGTGTCTGAGAGTTCTGTTTGATTTATATGCTATTGTTTGTTTTTGGTCTTTTGGTAAAGTATTTTGTAAGGTGACCATGTCAGTTAGTTTAGGTATATATGGTAGAATATGGTTGTTACATTTGTCTGCGGTGTTTTTTCTTTTTTGTGATTTTTTAATGTTTTGTTGATGATGTTGTTTGTTATATGTATTGGGTAACTATTTTTAGTTAATATTTTTCTTATTTTGTCGATGTTGTTGTTCATAAATCTACTATCACTAATTTTGAGAACCTTGACAATTAAATTAGTTGCTGTGTTCAGTTTCATTTTGTGTGGTTGTGTTGAGTGATAGTTAATGATCCTGTCTGATGATGTTGGCTTTGTATACCAGTCTGTTATTAGTTTATTCTTATTTCTTATTATTTTTATTTCTAGATAGGTTATTTCTTTATTTTTCTCTTTTTCTATTGTAAGTTGTAGTCTATTGTGATATGCATTGAGTTCATTTAGTATTGTTGTCTCGTCAGATATTTTAATTACTGCAAAAAGATCGTCAACATATTTTGTAATGAATTTAATTGATATATCTTTTAATTTTAATTGTTCTATTGCGTCGTCCAGAAGAGAGTCAAGTACAATGTCAGCAATTGTTGTAGATAAGGGGTTACCCATCGGCATTCCACATAGTTGGGTATATATTTTGTTGTCAAATTTAAAGTAATTATTATCTTTTAGACAAAACTGCAAAAGTTTTAAAAATTGTGTTTTTTGTATTGTCGTGATATCTTTTAGTTTATTCCATTTGTTCAGTATATTTCTTATTGCTAAATGTGTCGGTATGTTTGTAAATAATGATACTACGTCGAAAGAAACCAAAATATCATCTTCCGCCAAATTAACATTTTTAAGTTTATCTTTAAATTCCTCTGAGTTTTTTATATTGTAAACAGGGGGGATCAAATTCTGTAAAATTTTGCCAATGTACTTTGATAAATTGTAGCACGGGACTTTGTTTGAGGAGGAGATTGGTCTAAGTGGTACATTGGTCTTGTGTATTTTTGGTAAGCCGTATAGTTCTGGTGCGGCTGCAGCTTGCGTGGTCATCTTAAATTTCTCTTGTTTGGTTATTGCGTTATGTGGTCATATAGTTGTATGATGAGGTTGTTGTTTATTTTTTGTAATTTCTCCGTGGGGTCTTCACGGACAATTTTATATGTTTTCTTGTCCTCCAGCAGTTATTCGTTTGAATTATATGAAATCATATCATTTATTATCTTAGGTGTTTCAGAAAATTTTAATTTTTTCGTCATCACTTTATGATACAATTATTATTACAAATTTTTTTTAGAATATTTTTTCTATGGAAAGTGCACATAAAGACGGCTTACTTTTGGTCCAGTTTATTATAAGCGGTTTTTATATGCGATGTGTTTATATTCGGTATCTACCGCAGTTATAAGAAATAAGGAAAATAATAAGGAGAATATATGATAATAAGTTACATGTAAAACCTAAAAAGATACATAAAACAATAGGCTTACTATTCGGTAACACAAAACCGATAGATGAGATATGGTAAATAAAATACCACAAAAACAACGTCCATACGGGGCGAAATCGGTTAGTACGTTCGCAGGATATCGTTAACGAAAGAAATTAAATTTTCTTAAGCTCCGATATTATATATCTGATCAGTTAAAGTTGAAATAGTAATGTTGTAGCTCTAAGAACTCAAAAGCATAAAATAACACAAAACCCAGGATGACCTTTGGGGTCAACCATATATATATATATATATATATATATATATATATTTATATATATATATATATATATATATATATATATATATACATATATAAATATATATATATATATATATATATATATATATAAATATATATATATAATATATATATATATATATATATATATATATATATATGAATTGTTCAACCAAAGTCTATATGCATTTCATTGGCGCTTTTTACCAAATCATATAAGAATTTATTTTTGAAAGGGCGACATTGAAGACATCTCGTGTCAACTTATTTCAAAATTCAAAACAAAAATAGCACATGAATCCTAAATATTTTGTATTAATTCATGTTGAAATAAAAGAATAAATTTAACTAAGGGTATAAGAAATAATATATTATGTATTTAAAAATTAAATACTTCATCAGAAGTATATTCTCCAGTTTGTGACTCAGATGAAATATTATGAATATTTCCATTGTATATTCTTAATTGCTCTGAACTAATTTCAAGTGTTCTGCAACATTTGTTGAACGTTTTTAAACCGCAGTTTATAAAAAGATGTGTTTTTTATTGCAACGTGTGTGTATTTTAATCAACTTTTATAGGTTTATTTCTATTTTGCCACAAAAGAAACTCTTATTTAAAATATAAAAAGAATTGAATTATTTTATATATTGGGAATTGTCGTTTAAACCTCTTTAATTTTTATATTCGCGCTGATTCTTTTTTTCCAAAGTTTTATTAAAATTCAAAGTAATATTATTTGGGGGCCATTATTAAAACTTGTTGTTATCTTAAAATGAGATTTTATCGGTCGGATAAATACGTTTTGATTATTACAACTTTCCTTTAACCTAAATATCAACGATAAATTAACGGCAAGTTCGACTTTGCGATAAATTTTACCAGGAGGATTTATGTTTATATTATCATATTTTTTTACTTTTTAATATGGTAGCATCAAATATACTTCTTCTTCACTTGAAAAGTTTTTGGCCCGCTTTCTCACAGCTCGCACGATTGTTTCCTTTAATTCTGACATTTTATATTCATAAACAAAACCTGCGTATATTTTCAAAGGGTAAAAACAAGTGCGTCGTCGTTGCCACTACAATTTTTCGCGATCTAAATAATCTTTCAAATAATCTTCAGTTATTCCAAAAAGTATTTGGTAAAGGTTTCCTGATGATCTGCATTACTCCCAGTGAAATGCGCATAGGAGCTAGCTTAAACCCCTCAATCGATTACGTTGAATTTTAATGAAACTTTTGGAAAAAAGATGTAGTACGAAAATAAAAAGTAAAAAACAGAATTATGTTAGATCAAAAATATGCTAAAAATGCCCAAAATATTTTGAAAAAATGCTAAAATTATACTAGATGCAAAAAGAAAATTTTGGAGCTAAAAAATAAGCAATGCTAAATCTAGCTCCAAAAATGCTAAAATCGCCACACTGATCTGATATAAAACTTCTTTTTTCCTAAAATATTTTGAAATAAGAAACGCTCTGCAAAAATATTACCATATTATGAGACTTGGAACGAATACATTCGCTCGCAAAAATTATAAAAAGCTGTTTAAGTCAAGAATATTTACCAGGGAATCTGCAAAATTTAAAAACATGGATAAGAATTTGCGATATTATTACTTATTTAGTAGACTTAGAATATAATCATTCATTGGCACGTTTTCAACAAAATCAGACCATCAAACCCGTTTAAACTACATTGGTTCCATGAAAGTGGTCTAGGAAAGATTTTAATTAAGCTTAATAATTAAGTTGTACTGTAAATAGAAATACTATGGAAATGATCTCCCAGGCTTTTTTACTTATGCACTGGAACTTATGCGATAAATATGCATTGCATTATGACGGTACTATGAAAGAAGGAGATGGTGTGGAGAGTACGAATTAGTGTTGTATTTAGCTTTAAGGTGCAAAAAGGAGAACTATAAAAAGTCACTACTGAGTGTGGAATCGAACCCGAAGTTTTCGGCTATACGATCTAAGCGTCAAGTACTCTAGACAATAGCTTGCAACGCATTTCGCTTTAGACATTCTGTCTATATTATACATCTTATAACTTTAGTTTTATATGTATATTATTATTTGAAATATTTTTACTAAAGCAATTTTTGGGTGTAGAAAATGCTCATTTCGTATGTTTAAATTTATTTTATATCCGTTTTATTGAGGCGGTCTGTGTCTGACTTTGGCAACATATGTTGGCACGTGTCGTTCTCATACTAGCGTTTAAACAAAACCATTCGTACATGAGACAAAAACATAGATAAGGTACTCGTATGAATGCATCCAGCTTTATGTATAACAAAAACTCCAACACCATCAACAAAAGGTTTTTATTTTCCGTTACTAACTTCTCTTAGCAAACCTGACTCTTTTGGTTTTGTTTGTTTTAGGGGCAAGAAAAACATATATAGCGACAGTAATTTGTGTGCAGATGTGTTGTTGGAATTCAATTAAAAATTGTGGATGACAGCAGGTGCGTTTGATTGCTTATTTCTTTTCTGCTCAATTCTGTACAAAATTCCTAGTGGAGTTGCCGTACCAGTTTGAAGAAGTGATTATATATGTATGTATTGTAAATATTTGGGCATATTTGTTGTTATGTGTGTGGATGGGTCTGTGTAGATTTGAGTAAACGTTTGTTCAAATGTTATATGTATGTATTCCTGATGGGGTTTCACAACAAGAGTGTTACACACGGACGAATAAACTATTATTACTCAAATCATTAGTAAATAACAAAGACAATTCCAACTATGTACATGATGAAAGCAAACAATCTAAAACTGAACAAACTATGTACTATGTAACAAACAAAATAATATCAAAATTGAGCAAACATTAATATTTAATAGAGTAATTCGAGATTTGACTCCCTCTTGCATGAACGCATTTTTTACTTGAGTGCCAGTATTGAAATTTTTGTAATTATTCACAAAAATTTTTGGATTTTAAAAGTATTTTAATACAAAATGCCAAAGTTAACTGTACTTTGACTTAAATGCCTAAAATAGATATTTTCTCAAATAATTCTTCAACGTCAATTTTTAAGTGCATCTTGTATACACACATATTAGCCATTTTTTTTTGCCAGCTTCAAAATATTGTCATATAAAACATCAAAGTTAGTTAAAACATTAAGCAAGCAAGGCACACAAATCGTAAATTGTCATCACTAACTTGCCACTATATGTGGTATATCAGTTCGGAGAACTCAATACACGAGGAAGCTTTCCCCGCTCATATTTTGAGCTTGAGAAGAGAGTTCTATTTGGTACGGAGGTGCTTGTACTCTGGAAGTTCGTTATGTTAAGCTATTTGAGACTATTATTTGCTACTTCTTCCATTATCTGGTTAACCGTGAAAAAGTTTTTAATAATTTGAGAAGAAACCGACATTACTTTAACAATCTCCTTTTTGAGTAAAAACAATATAAACCAGTATTACATTTTTTTTACACAAATATAATCTGTCTAAGATATAAGAACTCGAAAATTTGTTGCAGCAGATCTCTTTGTATGACCATTAAGGCAATTTCAAAATGGAATTGAAAAGAGTTCGAGTACAAAAATTTTTCTCCTCTGATGCTGGACTATGAAACTTTTCTGCTTAACTAATTTTGCTCAGAGAAGGGAACTTAAACAATCCTCTCAAACAAAGAAGAAATAAGTTTTTCTGACTGAACATGCCATTTACGGCCAGGTTAATCCATATGATTAATTGCTCATATAAGGCACATTTTATATATATGCAGATAATATTCTTCAGTAAACTCTTTGCATTTTCAAGAAACGCTCTGCAATACATGTCATATGCCATTACCTGTATTGCGCAAAACCGCATAAAAAGCTCTACATTTAATATTAAAGTCGTTTTTGCACAAAGTTATCGTTTTTCAATATATGCGTTAGTTGCTCAAACGTATCGAGTGGAAAATAACACTGCTCAGCAGCCAAATCCTCCTTTAAATAAAACTGTGTGCACTATATGGATTTTAATGCGCTAAACACGAATCCGTTTTCAGTTTTTTCCATCGTTTTGGAATTAATCAGAAATTAATCAAGAAAAAAAATTTTTTGTGCAAAACGATAAGCATTAGAGAAAAATTGTATTTAACTAAAATAAAAACAATTTTGTTACACATCTTCTGGTGTTTAACATTTTAAAATCGGATGACTAGTTTTCGAGTTAGGGTGAAATGGGTACGTACCTGGCAAATTTAGAGGCAAAAAATGCCACGCCCATAAAAAAATTTCGACCTGATGGAAAAAAACGAAAATTATTCAAGTTTACAGCATCAAAATCAATATAGTGCACATAGTTTTATTTAAACGGGAGTCAAAAAATTCTTTTTTGCAGAGCAGTGTCATAAATTTTTGTTGTTCTTTATATATCTTACAACTACAATTTGAGGCGGAGAAAAGCCTGCCACTTGTAGAATAAGAAAGCAAAAAAATAAAAGAGGAAAAGTGGTCAGTGAGTTATGGTATGTCTTTGATATTTCTTTCAATGTTGGCTAAAGGTTCCCTGATGATCTGCATTAGCCCCAGAAAAATACGCATAACAACTAGTTGAAATCCATCAATTGATCATTTTTGAATTTTTTTAGTAAGATTTTGGAAATAAATATATGTATATACATATATATATATATATATATATATATATATATACGTGTATATGTATATATATACGTGTATATATATATATATATATATATATATATATATATATACATATATTCATATATATATATATATATATATATATATATATATACATATATATATATATATATATATATATATATATATATATACATATATATATATATATATATATATATATATACACATATACATACCCACATACATACACACACATAAGCATACATACAAACATATATATATATATATATATATATATATATAGATATATACACATACAAATATATACATATATATATATATATATATATATATATATATATATATATATATATATATACATATATACATACATATACTTATTTATACATACATATATACACATATATATATATGTGTGTGTGTATACATATAGATACTTACATATATATAAACATACTTACACATACAAAAACATTTACATACATATAACTACATACACATCCACACACATTTACATGTATATACACCTACTTGCACGTAGGCAATAATTGTAATAATTAGTATAAATTAATATATAATAACAATAACACAATAAATTATCCCTAGCAAATAATAGTTAATATTAGCAATTATATTATTTAAATCTGTAATTCTTACTAACTAAATGTCTATATTTCTGTGCTAATTTTTCTGTATCTATTTGAAAATTTATTCTGTGTGATGAAGGTATGTTTATTATTTCTAACATTAATCGACGTTTGTAGTTATTTTCTGTATTTAATATTGAAACATTTTCAAAATCTGGAATATAATATGATTTTGAACAATGGGAAGATAATGGTGTTTTTTGTGAATTTATATCAATATATTTTTTATCTGATTTGTGACCTGCTATCCTAGTCTTTAATTTCTTATTACAATTCTCTATATCATTACCCTTGCATGGTATTTTATATACTAAATTTGATCTATCCAATTTTTCAATCTTATCTTTATTTTTACCAAATATTCTGTTTAATGTATTATACGTTCTATGAGCTATTCTGTATATATCTGTATCGTAAATTTTAGATTTTGTCAACCTTTCTGATATTCCTGGTATGTATGTTAAAGATTTAAATAATTTTTGTTCTGTATTACTATTAGCATTTTCTGTTCTACTATTTCTATATTGTGATATTAATTTATTTATTATATGATAAGAAAATTTTTATTTTCTAAAATATATATAACCTTCTTTTTATTGCTATAGTGAAATTGTTTGTCACTTATATTTAGAACCCTTTCTATAAAATGTTTAGCTATGCTTAGAATAATGTGTCTACCATGTTTTTAATACTAAGTAATGATTCTTCCCTAAGCAGGAGGTTTCTGGAACCAATCTTTTTATCTTCCCATTGTTCAAAATCATATCATATTCCGGATTTGGAAAATGTTTGAATATTAAATACAGAAAATAACTAAAAACGTTGATTAATGTTAGAAATAATAAACATACCTTCATCACACAGAATAAATTTTAAAATAAATACAAAAAAATTAGCACAGTATTATAGACATCTAGTTAGTAAGAATTGCAGATTTACATAATATAATTGTTAGTATTAACTATTATTTACTAGGGATAATTTATTGTATTATTGTTATTATATATTACCTTATACTAAATGTTACAATTATTGCCTATGTGGTAGCAGGTGCATATACATGTATATGTGTGTGGATGTGTATGTAGTTAGATATATGTACATGTATTTGTACGTGTATGTGAGTTTATATATATGTATGTATTTATATATATACATAAATATATACACATATATATGTGTATATATGTATGTATATATATATATATATATGTATATATATGTGTATATATATATATATATATATATATATATATATTTGTTACAAAAAAGTTCATTATAATTTGTTAATGTTGAAAAAGTTTGTTTAATATAAAAAATAAGTAAATGTTTTAAAAATATTTTATATGTTATTGTTTGGATACTTCCCCAAACTTAAATTTGTATACAAATTATTTGCTAAAAGTCTCCATTAAAGTCAAAAACCAATCAATAGGTAACTAATAAATAAAAAAATTCTTCCCGTTAACACAAGCAATAAATAATAAAATATGTATACCTGCTGCTGCTGAAATAAGAGGTTTGATCTGTAAAAAAAACACATACTTGTCGTCAATAAGCAATTGATTTTGATATTTTAATTCTGCTTTAACCATCGCAATATACAGATCATTTTTGCGTGCTGAAATTCTTGCCGGAATTACAACTTCCCATAAGCTAAACTATTCCTACGTTTAAAACTTGTAAAACTATTGCTGTCTACACTGCGACCTACGTAATCTATTATAAAACTACTGCCGTAAAAAATCATTGACATTTTGCTATTACAAATTTCGTGCTAAATTTATTGCAAAACGTCGTCGATGGATGTAAGAATTGAAGACCAGAAAAAATTGTTGAACCATATAAAACGCATGTCAAATGCATTCAACACCAAACGTAAGGGGGAGAAATCAAAAGGGTATGTCCAAACTATGATGGAAGATCTGGAACTCACCTTCAAAACTTTCGTGGATGGTCATGATCAAAGCATTGAAGTGCTTCGCGAATCTTCCATGAATGAAGATGATGTGCCTTATTTTAGTACAGATACTTATTATATATGCTACAATGAGTATATATCTTTTAAATCTAACATTCTTGACTTACTATTTGAATTTGATTCTCCACAGCCTTCTATGAGCCATACTAGTACTTTTGCAGCTACTAACACACGTACTGAAACTTTTAGTGCTGGTGCTCGGCTACCTAAAATCGATTTACCCATCTTTTCTGGCGAAAATTTCGATTGGATTCCTTACCGAGACATGTTTTTGTCACTTGTACACAACAACAACTCACTTACAAAAATCCAGAAATATTTTTATTTAAAAGGTTCTTGCACGGGTACACCGCTTAGTATGGTAAAAGAATACCCTGCAGCAGAATCTAGCTACGATTCAGCGTGGGATGCTTTGGAAAAGCGTTTTCATAATGAACGAAAACTGGTTGATCAAGTTCTGAAACGCTTATTTTCAATACCAATGTCTAATGGAACTTGTAAAGGTGTCAAAGATTTGCTAGATATTACAAGAAACTGTCTGGCTCAATTGAAAACCTTAAAAGTAGATACTTCTTCTTGGGACTCCATACTCGTGCATATGACGACACAACAACTCGACATCCAAACTCGGAAAGAGTGGGAGCAGTCTATTAATGTCAGTACTAACATTACTCCCATGTCCACTATGCTTTCTTTTCTAGAAACCTGTCTTAGAACTTGAATAGAAGAAGAAGCTCCTGAATCAAGTTGGGTCGGAAATAAACCAACTTTATCTGCCTCAAGTAAGGATAATCGGAAAAAACCTACGAGAACAGTTCGTGCTCATGCTACAACTATAAAACAAGATGGCAACTGCCCCTGCTGTAACAAACGCCATCCGCTGTACAAATGCTTTCGATTTAGTGCCTTGTCGTCCTCTGAAAAGAAAAATCTTATAAATCAAAAACATATATGTAGAAATTGTCTCAATATTGGTCATTTTGTGGCAACATGTAAATTAAATACTAGATGTCACATTTGCAATGAGCTTCATCACACCATAATTCACCACGAATTCAATAATGCGACTAGCCCATCAAATACCACAACAAATCAAACATTTGCTACACCGATGACTACTTCAACCCCTGAAACGGCTATTGTAAGTACAAACACGTGAACTTATGCTACTAAACAATTTTTACCAGCATTATTGCCAACGTTAGAGTTCTTATAAAAACATGTAATCGTGCTCTCAACATAAAATCTCTCGTGGATCAAGGATCTCAAATGTCTCTCATATCAGATGATCTTACACAGCTATTTCGTTTACCGAAATATACAACTCATGTTGATATCGCTGGTATTGGAGGAAATCCAGTTTTTACAGTGAAAAAACATCTCCAACTCAAGATATTCTCAAGCTATGATAAAGAATTTGAATTGTCTTTTCCAGCCCTTATTGTACCTTCAGTGATGTCTTACATTCCCAGTAAATATGTCTCTCCGAATCGGCCTGATCTTTCTGAATATTTTCTCGCTGATCCTAAATTTATGGTTAATGAGAAAATTTATTTGCTCTTAGGAAATGACGTTTATGGAGATTTACTTTTAAATAAAATGACCTCAAGCCGAAAAGGACATCACAAACAAAACAACTTTATTCAAAAAGGTCTACAACAAAATATATTCATATAAAATGGTAAAATATAAAGATAGCTTTCTACTTCAAGAAACTCGCCTTGGTTGGATGGTATCAGGTCCTTCAGCATCTTCTTCAGTAGATACACCCAGACTTTTTATAAAAGTTTGCTCTCTGAATGATCAACTCCGCTTATTTTTGGAACAGGAAGAGTTGCAGGAAAGTGAGTTTGAAATTAATGAAAACGCTTTATGTGAAAAGCTATTCACAGACACCCATACTCGTGATGACAGCGGACGATATATAGTCTACCTGCCCTTTAAAAGATTGCTTGAAGGTAAAGACTTACCAAGATTTTCACATACGGATTATAACGCTTTAAAGAGACTTAAGCAATTGGAATCATCTTTTAAAACAAAGCCCCGTTTTGCTCTTGAATACAAGAAATTCCTGGATGAATACATTTCTTTGCAACATATGGTAAAGTTGGGTGAATATCTTCAAGCTATTCCAAAAAATGCTTATTTTTTCCCTCATCATGGGGTGCTGAGAGAAAGCAGTACAACGACTAAGTTACGTGTCGTTTTTGATGGCGGAAATCGTAGACCACCTCAAACTTCTATTAATGAAGAATTATCTGCTGGTCCAGCTTTGCAGAACGATTTACCTTCTATAATAACTCGATGGAGAAGACATTATATTGGTTTTACAGCTAATCTTGTAAAACCTGATCTTGTTCAGGCAAATCAATCTATCTAAAAATCTTCTGAATTTCCAATGCATTCTATGGAGGGATGAGGAGACTAATAAAATATGTGTGTACAATCTTCGTACTGTGACTTACGGAACCACAGCTGCGCCTTACTTAGCCATTCGTGTACTACAACCACTTTCAAAAGATGAAGAAAATAATTATCCACAAGCTTCTACGATTCTTCGTTCGGATACGTATGTAGACGATGTAATATCAGGTGCTGGCTCTTTACCTGAAGCGTTACATTTACAAGACCAACTTTGCTCTTTGCTAAAAGCGGGGGTTTTCACTTAAGGAATTCGTACCAGCTTATGGAAAATGTACCGGAAGATGATCGTGAAAAAAGAGATTCGTTTCAAATACATCAGCCTAACATGTCCAAAGCACTAGGACTTTCTTGGGATACATTAAATGATTCTGTTTATTTTTCTATAAATTTCACATTTAAAAATCCTGTAACTAAAAGCAGTTTGCTTTCAGACGCGGCAAAATTATTTGACCCCTTAGGATGACTTGCAACAACCACTATTCTTGCTAAGATCCAGTTTCAGAGACAATGGAAAATAAAACTGGATTGGAAAGATGAACTGTCAGAAGATTTACAGCATGAATGCATTCAATTTCGTAACGGTTTAAAATTTCTCGAAGAAATACATTTACCAAGGTGGATTGGCTATACACCAACAAGCTCTGTCGATATTCACGCTTTCTGTGATGCTTCACAAACAGCTTATGCAACTGTTGCTTATTCTCAGATTACAACCACATCGGGTGAGATATTGAAAAGCCTTCTGTAAGCAAAAACGGAAGTTGCACCTATAAAACGTGAAACAATTCCCCGACTAGAATTGTGTGCAGCAACTCTACTATCAAAATTAGTTACAAAAATTAAAAATAACGTCGAATTTAATATAAGCCGCATAACATACTGGACCGACAGCACTATAGTACTAGCATGGTTAAAAAATAAATCTACAAAATTAGAAGTTTATGTGGCAAATAGAGTTGCTCATCTTGTGATAACCCTGCAGATTGCGCATCTACAAGATTAGCCCCCGTTGAATTAGTTAATCATCGTTTATGGTGGCAAGGCCCTCCATGGCTAAGAACATCATCTGATTCGTGGCCTACTTTACAAACGGATATCGTCAAAAAACAATATGAACCTAAATTAGTTATTACCAGGGCAACCAAATTTATGATATATCATATTTTTTTCTGCAAGTCTTACAAACATATGAGATAGCTATTTATCCGTTCCAGATATTTTTAGGAATTATGGCATCGATTTTTTAGAGCATATTTTACCATATTTTGCCCTTAAGGGCATATGTTGGCATACTTTACTTTTAAGAGCATATATTACTTTTAAAAGCAACTTTAAGAGCATATTTTGCTTTTAAAAGCAACTTTAAGAGCACATTTTGCTTTTAAAATAGCATTTCTTGCAAAATTTTTGTTATGACTACATTCTAACTATTTTTAATGTGTACTTGAACAATTTACAGCCAGGTGGAGTTTATCTAATCGACTACGGCGAACTGAATTCGCCACTGACATAACCAAAGCGAATTGAATTTTGCAGACTAGTGTAATGTTTATCTTATTCTATTTATGTATATAAACACGTTGGGCTTTAGCTTCTTGGTTGTTTAATATTTAAGTTTTAAACACCAACAATTTTTTAAATCGTTAAAAGAAAAGTTCTTCGAAAATCCGGTAAGCCGCCGCCGGAACTTTCTCTCCCAACTGAACCAATAACAACGCGTTGAGGTACATGGATTGAGGCTGCAAATTATTATGCTACCAATAACGAAAAAGTTTTGAAAGTTTTAGTTAGTTTAACAGATGATGCTCAATCGATTAAAATTGCCAAAGAAGCTTTACGTAAATCTAAAACAAAAACAGATTTAGTTTTTATTGCATCGAATTATGGATTTATTGCCAACATTATCAAAAAATTTCAAACTGCTGGTATTTCCCTAACTGAGCAAATAAAAATATTGAAAGACACCGTTAAAAAGATCGACAATGTGCCTGACTCCGATTCTAAGCATATAGTTCAAAATAAGTTAAAAAGAGTTATGGATAAAAACAAAGGCCTTAAAGCAGTAAAAAATATTTGTCGTCAGCTGAATGGTTCTAAAGCAAGCCCAACTTCAGAATATGATGTGGGCGAAGTTTTGTCTTTTAAATATGCTCCAATGAATTCAGCGGGTGTAGAAAGAAGTTTCTCTTTTTATAAAAGTATTTTTAGAAGCAACAGACAGAACTTTCTTTTTGAGAATTTAAGCCAACACGTCGTAATTTATTGCAAATCCAATATGAATTAAGCTAATATATTTCACAGACTTATACTTGTACAAATTTGCTTACAAAGTAGTTTTTAATTCGTATTTTATATTACATAAATTAGTATGTACATTTGTATTTAGCATATGTTGTCTTAGACATGTAATATGTTCCTAAAGTAATAAGTTATTTAATGAATTCCCTAACATGTTTATTTTTTATTTAATTTTTTCATTGTTTTTTAAATAAAATCTTATATTTTTAAGAAAAACAAAAGTTTTTAGAGCATATTTTTTACATTTTAAGAGCATTTTTCCTGTTTTTACAGCCTTTTTAATGCACTTAAACCCCTTTTTTTAAAGCATATTTTTGGTTGCCCAGGTTATTACAATTCAAACAGCAAGTGGAAGTGGTCCTCTTATGTCAGATATCACATCTAAAACAATGCCAACAGACTTTATTATTGCTGATATAGTTTCCAAATACTCTTCAATTTCATCTATGGTTCGCATATTGCCGTACATTTTGCGCTATATTTTTAATCTAAAAGTAAAAACACTCGGTAACGGTGAACGAGAGGTTGGATTTCTTAAAACTTACGAACTAGACAGAGCTTTAAATAAGTTAATTATCTACATTCAAACCTTATCAACATATACCGAAATTTCATGTTTAAAGTCTGGAAAACCACTTCCAATCAAAAGCAAAATTATTCAACTAGCACCATTTTTGGACGAAATGGGAATACTTAGAGTCGGAGGGCGTTTATTAAATGCAAAAATTCCGTATCCCACCAAACACCCTATCCTATTAGCGAAACAATATTTCTATACTGATATATGCAGAAGCTCATATTAAAACTTTGCATGGTGGTATACAACTGATGCAATCTTACGTTTCACGATGTAATTGGATTCCATCTGGTCGCGATCTAGCTAAACTTGTTCAACGAAAATGCATCATTTGTTTTAAATATCGTGCCAAAACGTGTCAGCAATTGATGGGCAATTTACCAATGGTGAGAGTACAGCCAGCTCGTGCATTCAAGCACAGTGGCGTAGACTACGCTGGTCCTATTAGCATTAAGCAATAAACTTTACGTAATGCAAAAACATTTAAAGGCTACATCTGCCTGTTTATTTGTATGTGTACAAAGGCGATACATCTGGAAGCCGTAACCAGCCTTAACGTTGACTCCGTCCTGGCAGCATTCCGTCGGTTTACATCGCGCAGAAGTATGTGTACCGATTTGTATTCGGATTGTGGTACCAATTTTGTGGGAGCCAATAAGGAACTACAGATTATGTACCAACGCAATAAAGCTTCCCTCCCAGAACACTTGGGTGAAACCTTAGCCAACCAGGGAACTAAGTGGCATTATATTTCCCCAGCTTCACCCCACTTTGGAGGTCTATGGGAAGCTGGAGTAAAATCTACAAAGCATCACCCTCGCAGAATAATGCGGGATCAAAATTTTACTTACAAGGAACTTTCTACGCTTCTGGCTCAAATAGAGAACTGCCTCAATTCTCGTCCAATGTGTCCGTTATCAAGTGATCCGGCTGAAGAAAACGCGCTGACGCCAGCACATTTTTTAATCGGCGAACCCAAAACCAGTACTCCCGATGAAGATGTCCTCCATGTTAATATTGACCGCTTAAGTTGCTGGAAATACAATTCATGAAACAACACTTTTGGAATCGTTGGAGTAGCGAATATATGTGCAGGCTTCAGGCTGGACCTAAATGGACTAAGATTGAGCGTAACATAAAACAAGGCGATCTAGTACTTCTACTAAATGAGAAAGGTGCCCCTGGCCAGTGGCCTCTTGCTAAAGTAGAAGAATTGCATCCTGGGTCTGATGGTTTGATAAGAGTTGTAACTATTTATTGTAATGGTAAACGTATAAAAAGTCCAATAAGTAAAATCTGCTTTCTGCCAAGCAATGATCCACCACCTGATCATCAGCAACAACATTCTTCATAAATAAGAAACTGCTATCAA
>OY776279.1:51268892-51376392 GCA_963675445.1 Linnaemya vulpina | reverse complement strand
CAATTAATATCTAGTTATCAAAATGTTACAACCCTGGTAAACACAATACAGATAATATTCAAATTAACGGAAATGGAATACTCCAGAATATACAAGATCATTCGAGGCTGTGCCAATAATAAGTGTAAACAACAACAACGAAAAACCTAGCAACATAAATGCTAAGAGATGTTATTCTTAATGATCTTGTATGCAAGTATTCGCTACTAATAAAGCTAAACAGATTCACAAGTATACACAGCCACATACACATAGAAGAAAAAACAAAACCACACAACACACAGAACAGTCATCCATACAACCACTCATAGTTACCATAGGCAACACACACAGAACGCTCATCCATAGAACCACACATAGTTACCATAAGCATAACACACAAGTCAGCATTGTCATGTATACAAACACACGTATATAGCTAGATGTTAAGTAAAGTACAACCAACAACAACCAAGCCCAGCAGTTTTGTGAAGATACCAGGCGACGTCATTTTTGCTATATAAAGGCGCTGCCAGATCTCAGTGAGTGAGTGTGATTTCAAATATAGACATGTTAACATCGCTAAGTGTTGAGTAGTACAAATACTCGTGTTAATAAAGTAATAAATAAAGTGTTGCCGTATTATATTTCCAAAATTAATTTTTTCGTGTTTTAATTTGATGCAATAAAACGAATCCTTGAAGGATAAGTAATAAAACCGTTTTTACGAAAAGGTCTAAAAACGTAACAATATATATATATATATATATATATATATATATATTATATATACGTACACATATAAGTACATACATACATATATACACATACATATATATATATATATATATATATATATATATATATACATACACCCACATATATATATATATATATATATATATATATATATATATAAATTTCATATTATAATAATAAAATGACAATATGTCAAAAAATTTGTTTATTAACAATTGGGATTTTATTTTTCATTTTGCCTTATAAATACTTTCATTGTTATCCAAGGGATTTCTAATTGTATAAAGATATAGAAAAATAAAATAGAGTCATATCGAATAAAAGTTGTTTGTTGGGTTTGGTTTGTATAAGTTTCATAGCTTGCTACACTTATTATAATGTGATTTTTTGAAATCGTTTGTGAATTTTTATAGTTAATTTATTTAACATAATTCTCAGATAGTTTTTGGAAGTCTTTGAATAAGTTGAGAAGTGTGAAACTTTGCAAAACTGTGGTTGAAGTCTACTGACAATTTTGTAAGAAGCGCCAATGAAATGCATATAGACATTGCTTAACCACCCAACAAATAAATTTCATGTTATATATATATATATATATATACATATATATATATATATATATATATATATATATATGTATGTATATTCATACATAAAAATACACACATACATACACATAAGAATACATGAACACACCTACTTACACATAGACAATAATATATAATAATAATACAATATATTATCCCTAGCAAATAATAGTTAATATTAACAATTATATTATGTAAATCTGCAATTCTTAGTATTTAAATGTCTATAATTCTGTGATAATTTTTCTGTATGTATTTTAAAATTTATTCTGTGTGATGAAGGTACTTATATTATTTTTAACATTAATCGGGTTTTGTAGGTATTTTCTGTATTTAATATTGAAACATTTTCAAAAACTGGAAAATTATATGATTTCGAACAATGGGAAGATAAAGCTGTTTTTTGGGAATTTATATCCCTATATATTTTATCTGATTTGTGACCTGCTATCCTAGTCTTAAATATTTCTTGGCCGTACCTATGTACGCTTTATTACAAATCTCTATATCATTACCCTTGCATGGCATTTTATATACTAAATTTGATCTATTTCATTTTTCAATTTTATCTTTATATTTACTAAATAGTCTGTTTAATGTATTATACGTTCTATGAGCTATTCTATATTTATCTGTATCGTAAATAATAGATTTTGTCAACCTTTCTGATATTCCTGGCATGTATGTTAGAGATTTAAATAATTTTTGTTATGTATTTCTATTAGTATTTTCTGTTCTTCTACTTCTATATTGTGATATTAATTTATTTATTATATTATTAGGAAAGTTTTTATTTTCTAAAATATTTATAACCTTCTTTTTATTGCTATAGTGAAATTGTTTGTCACTTATATTTAGAACCCTTTCTATAAAATATTTAGCTATGTTTAGAATAATTTGTCTACTATGTTTTTAATAGTAATTAATGATTCTTCCCGAAGCAGGTGGTTTCTGGAACCAATCTATTAATTATTTATTGCCTTTCCTAAAAACTAAAGTATCTAAATAAGGAAGTCTCAAGTCCTTTTTCTTTTCAGCTGTAAATTTAATGTTCGAATTAAAGTCATTCAATGCTGATAACATATTATCTATCTCAGATGTATGAATAATGCAAAATAAATCATTTACATATTTTGTCACTATTTTAGGTTTTACATTAAGATTTTTAACTGATTTGTCTAATAGTTCCTCTTTTATCGCTAACCTTAACATTTTATTGTGTAAATCTTGAGTATATTTTTCTATTGATTGTTGAGTCCTTGGTAACCTATTCTTATTAAAAACATACAAGATATTCTTCGTAGAGTTCTTGTTAAAGTTTGGGGTGATTCCAACATTCCTGCATCTTATCAAAAAAGTTGTTGATGATCTTGCCTGTACAATTTTGTTCCTGATAAAAGAAAAACATGATATGTTGAAACATTTTCAAAAAGAGAGGGAAAGAATTTTAAAGAAATTGGATATATATTTTTCATTGGAGGAAATGTTTGAATTTTGATACTTTGAGGAACATTTAGCTGTTTTGCAAAAGAAAAAGGTAAATACTGGACATAAAAATAAATTTGATAAATTAAAAAAATTACAAGGGAAGGAATTGGATATAAAATTAAATAAAAATTGGTTTGTAAACAAGACTAAATCTGACATACCTAAGGACATTCAATGGATACTTTCACTGGGACAAAAAAACGCTTTACCTAGTAAAAAATATGAAATTCCTATTTCAAAAGTCATATCAGAGGGAGAGAACTTAGTGCAGACTTTAAGTAATAAAGAAGAACAAAAGATAGCAAGAAATAGATTAACTACGGTTATTGATAACCATTTAAATAAAATTCAATTAACAAATGGAGATAAATTTATATTAGATACAGTTAAGAAAGCTACTAATTTCTTAAGGGAAAATAAAGATATACTTATTGTAAATGCGGATAAGGGTAATGTAACTGTAGCCATTAGCAAACAGGATTATGATTTAAGAATCAATAGTATTGTAGGAGATATTGAAAATTATAATTTAATTAATAGAGATCCAACAACCAAATACCAAAAATCAATAAAATATAGTTGAAGAATTATTTAGGAAAGATATTAAACATCTAACGATAAGAATAGGCTAAAAATAAATGCTGCAGTTACTCCTCGTATATATGGATTACAAAAAATTCATAAAGAAAATTTTCCATTAATACTTATATGTTCTTTTATTAATTCACCTTTATTAGAACTATGCAGATTTATTACAAATCTTTAAAAAAATTCTACATAACGGTGCTTTTGTGTTTTTCGGTGTATGGTCCCACTCAAACCCTTTTGGAGCTCAACCGAAAAGTCCGATCGCATTAAATCGGACTATCCTAGTCTTTATTTTCAATGCAATTGGTAGCTCGTCATTTTAATTAAAAATTTTTTGAATTTACACCGAATATAATGTGTGAGTAATGAAAATTAATATGTATATTAACGAAATAAAAATAAAAAATTTAAAAAAAAACGTAAAAAATGGCAAATTTTGAAATTTGAGGTGTCATAACTCAGCCATTTTTTGTCTCATAGAAATTCGCAGCACATCCACGGAAAAGGCATTTAGTTAACTTCTCAACGATATGCGATAAAATGCGATCGGACTTTTCGGTTGAGCTCCAAAAGGGTTTGAGTGGGACCATACACCGAAAAACACAAAAGTATCGTTATCTAAAAAACGGTACATTACGAAAAAAAATTACAGCGGTTTTTGTGTTCAGGAGGTCTAAATTAACTTATCTAGGCATGTGGCGATGTTGGTATTTTTTCAAATTAAAAATTTGTAAAGTTGTGTAATAGATGGGTTCCAGAAACCTATTGCTTCGGGAAGAAAGATTAATTACTATTCAAAACACATAAGACTCATTATTATAAACACAGCTAAAAATTTTATAGAAAGGTTTCTTAATATAAGTGACAAACAATTTCACTATAGCAATAAACAAAAGGTTATAAATATTTTAGAAAATAAAAATTTTCGTTATCATATAATAAATAAATAAATATCACAATATAGAAATAGAAGAACAGAAAATACTAATAGTAATACGGAACAAAAATTATTTAAATCTTTAACATACTTACCAGGAATATCAGAAAGGTTGACAAAATCTAAGATTTACGATACAGATAAATATAGAATAGCTCATAGAAAGTATAATACATTAAACAGAATATTTAGTAAAAATAAAGATAAGATTGAAAAATTGGATAGATCACATTTAGTATATAAAATATCATGCAAGGGTAATGATATGGAGAATTGTAATAAAGTGTACATATGTACGACCAAGAAAAAAATTAAAGACTAGGATAGCAGGTCACAAAAGAGATAAAAAATATAGGGGTATAAATTCACAAAAAACACCTTGAACTTCCCATTGTTCAAAGTCATATCATATTCCAGATTTTGAAAATGTTTCAATATTAAATACAGAAAATAACTACAAACGTCGATTAATGTTCAAAATAATTAACATACCTTCATCACACAGAATAAATTTTAAAATAAATTCAAAAAAATTAGCACAGAATTATAGACATTTAGTTAGTAAGAATTGCAGATTTACATAATATAATTGTTAATGTTAACTATTATTTGCTAGGGATAATTTTATTGTATTATTGTTATTATATATTAACTTATACTAATTGTTACAATTATTGCCTATTTGTAAGTAGGTGTATATACATGCATATGTGTGTAGATGTGTATGTAGTTATATATATGTACATGTATTTGGATGTGTATGTATGCGTGTGTGTATATGTATGTACATATATATATATGTGTGTGTGTGTATATGTATATGTATATATATATATATATATATATATATATATATACATATATATATATATATATATATATATATATATATATATATATGTATACTCATATATATATATACATATATATATATATATATATATATATATATGTATATATATATATATATATATATATATATATGTTTGTTGTAATAATGTTCACTATAATTTGTTAATGTTGAAAACGTTTGTTTTAGTATAAATTGTTAATGTTGAAAAATTATTTTATATGTTATTAAAATTTGAAAGAGAAATATTGTGAATAGTTTTTTATGTCATGTTTCAAAACCATTTGTCTATAAAATTTTAATAATTTGTATTTCCTGAAGATGTTAACAAGCTGTTAACGAAATATCGAATAAAAATTAGACTAAATATGACTAAATAAAAAACGACCATAAGCTTGATTAATATTATAATAAACTGATAAGGTCAATAAAGATAAATCAACTATATATGTATATATATATATATATATATATATATATATATATATATATCTTTATACACATATGCATTATTTAATGAAAAATTATATATCAAAAAATTCTATTTTATTGGCGCAGGTGATTCGTTTGGCATTAGTAAATTACAAAATTAGCGCCAAAATTCTTTATAGACGGCGGAGCTGTTATTAAATGATTTTTTTAAGTAAATCTGTGAATCGTTCAGGAATTGACTTGTTTTATTTTAAATGAACTCATTTGTCTTAAATATGAATTGAATTGATATATAAAATAATTCATGATAAATCAAAAATGTTTAATGCATTCGCTTGGGTAAAAAATAAGAATTGATTTTGTAATAGAAATAAGTTATTAAGGAATTCAAAGAAAATCATAGTAATTAGTTTTTTTATTCATATAAAATGGTCACACGCAATAACCCTTTCTATAAATTCTATTACGTTATTGTGCACCAAAGCTAAAACATTTAGTTTTTCTGTAAAATATAATTTAAAAAATTATAAATTTATTAGATAAAATCAAGAAAGTTGGAGATTTTAAAAAAATATTTAAACTTTTTTAAAAATTTATATATAGAAAAAAATATTATTATTATTAGTAATATTTCGTTTATTTTAATATTTTGCATTTATTTATTTTATTTTTACATTTCTTTTTTACTACTTTTTTTTAGTTACTTTTGTATTTTTATTTATTTGGCAAAATCTGCACTTTGACTTAAATTTATGTACCTTTTTCTATAGCCCAAGAGCAGTGCTTTCGAAGGAGGGCCAATAATAAAAAGCCCAATAATTGCTGTTTATAATGGAAACAATCACTGCCTAACCATTCTGGGGTTGAGCGTTTCCTCAATAATAAATTATTTTATACCATTTCATTCCGGTTCAGTTTTAAATATAATATGACATATTTAAATATGTTTCTTACTTGCATCCATTAGTTTGTCTGATAGAGCAGCTAAATTTCCAAAATCTGTCAGAGATTGATAATTCTCGTCGTCAATATCATCGTCAACCCTTTCATTAGAGCCTATTTGAGTAGAGTATGTTCACTTGAGGAATATATATATTTATATATATATATATATATATATATATATATATATACATATATATGTATATATATATATATATATATATATATATATATATATATATATATGTATACATATATTATTATTTTATTTTATTTTTTTTTTGTGAACATACATATATCATAAGTATCAATTTAGTTAATCTCGTCCGTTAAAGTTCAGTTACTGGAAAAACTTGATTGAAAAATTTTTGCAATCATAACTTTTGCCAAAATAGTATTTAACCCGGCTACGGAAGGGTTGCTATTGTTGCCTTCCTTTTGCCGCAGTACAAAAAATTTATTTTCTAACTTGTCCTGATTAAGAGATTTTGTCATGACATAATATAAATCACCCCTTTCTTTTAAAATGTCATTCATCAATAAATGGACTGAATTACGAGTGAGCTTCATACCATTTAAAAAGAAAACATGCTTTTTCTGGTCAACGAATTCCATGTCATCCAGATATTCCATAAAGTTTTTAATAAATTTGTGAGGTTCATTGTTAACTTGAACTGCAGATCTGTAGCAGTTATCGCCATAAAGGGAACTACTATTAAGACAATCGAAAATCTTACCAATTTTTTCCAAAAACTGAGCTTTTGAAAGAACTACTCTTAAATTGTGTAGTTTTGCATATTGTTTTAATAGCAGCTGTAACAGATCTACTACAGAATTGAGTTGTGAATCTCACGCGAATTTCTTCATATTATACTCCAGTTAGAAAACAATGCTTTTACCATAAAAACACACGAATTAGTACCAATACTTTAGTTCTTAAAAAAACTGTTGTTTCGAATCCATCTATTAAATCTAAACCCTGATTATACCTTAACTCTTTTCTTATGATCATTTCGTCCATAACCAAAATAACTCACTTAGAATCTCTTTCGTCCAACTGTGCGCATTTTTGCTTTACGATCCCAAAGGCATTATTCCTTAAAAATATATGTATGTGAATAAGAAAATGAGCTTAACAATTGTTTTTATTAATGTAGGGTAAAGAATATTATTTTTTTATTATATTTGTGTAGAAAAAAATAAATATCGAACAACACCGAAGTGTTAATACCTATGTATATACATATGCAATACCTGATGAAATTTTTGAGGACTACTTTCAACTTCGTAAAATAAAATATCCATAGTATATACATATGTATATATATGTATATATTAAAATTAACTTATTGGCAATAAAACATATTACAAAAACGTAGTTTCCTTTTTTAACCTTCTGAGCACTAGATGATATGTACTTATACTTAGATCTCTCATAAAGAATGCTAACGCAGTAAAGTTTTTATAAAAAGATCAAGCATATCTATTCTATGTACAAAAAATTTTTTATAAAACCTTTTCTACGGAAATTTTTTTGATACATAAGCTTTTCGATATAAAAATTATCCATATAGAATACTTGATACAAAATAAGTTGTAATGAAAAATTTTCTTTCTGTATATATATTTCACAAAAAAATATTCATTATAAAATGTTTTCTATTGAAAGATTTTTATTACAATTTTTTTTATGAAGAGATGTAGCTTATGAAATTTTTTATTATCGAAGAATTTTTTCCATAGAAACATTTCTGTTCTGAAATTATTTTTACTAACATTTCTATTATGAATGAATATTTTACTATAAACAATTTGTCATTATAAAATATTTTTTATCTAAATATAACAATTGAGATATATTATAGAAAAATATATGAAACATTTTATAATGTTTTCTGTAGAAAAAATGTGTGGACTAAACGTTGTAGAAAAAAATTTATTTACATTTGGAAAAAACAAAACAATGAAAGGACAGTTTTCTTCGGCCTCAGGAGTAGTATGAATATTATAAATAAATATATTCAAACATACACAACACATTGTGTAAGAACATATATTAAGTTACTCAAAAATTGTGTTTGCAAAAAACATGAGAAAGAGAATAAATAAGTCGTTGGATTTCGAAGCACAAAATTTTTGAATTTTAGTAATATATGGCGTGCAACATCTTTATATTATAGTCTTTGCTTCCGCCATTAGTTTTTTATCCAAATGAATCAACTTTTAAGGTTGCGGTCTCATATACTTATTGAGATTTTTTTGTAATCTTCTTCAGGCATTACACATTTTCCCCGCCAAATTTGCCCTAAAGCGAATAAAAAAATCGTACACCCTTAAAATGCATTCAACACGTTGGTTTCTTCTTTTTTGTTCGCTTTTCCCTTACCGCCGGCACCACTAAAGACTTTAAAATTTTATTTCGTGATTTATTCTACATGCGTCTTCTTATAGTGTATAATCTTTGGTTTTACTTTGTTAAAAACAATATTATCAGGCATGTAATGGAAATCTGTTTCGAAGCAAAAACGTCATAAAATCGAAAAAGGTGTGATGACAAAATATATTGTTCTTTCGTTTTGTTTTTAATTCGGTTTCTTCCTCAAATCGAATTCGATTTCATTTTGCATTTGTTTCTTTGAACATTTAAACTAAAAAGAATGTGATGAAAAACGAAAATTTACTGTTTTTAAAACGATATGGTATTTACGCATGTTTTTAAGAAAAAAGTAAAATATTTGAACCAAAATTTAAGTATATGTATTCAAGTCTATACCTTAAGGTAATTATATATCAAAAAATAATTTTCAGGGCAAAACATACAAATAATACCCAAGAGAAGTTTATGGTGAATTTTATGGAAAAACATCCTCATCCTTCCAAACAATTTTGCTTTGAATATATTGTGTGCCGGCTTAGCTATAGCTGAGTCAATACCAACCGACCTTTGAAAGCTATCTTCTGCTAGGATCTTAACGTGGCTGCTAACTCAATGACCAAAGGAATTGATTTAGTTTTCACATGTGGTTAAAGTTTTTGTAGAATTTAAATAAAACCTGAACCTAAAAGATTTGATGTGAGTTCAGTTTAAATCACTTGTTACCTAGTGTCCTGCATGCTCAGTGGATCTGACACATCACTCAAGCTTCTTCTATTTATGTATTGTTACGTTTTTAGACCTTTTCTTAAAAACGGTTTTATTACTAATCCTTCAAGGATTCGTTTTATTGCATCAAATTAAAACACGGACAAATTAATTTAAGAAATTTAATGCGGCAACACTTTATTTATTACTTTACACGAGTATTTGTACTACTCAACCCTCAGCGATGTTAACACGTCTATATTTGAAATCACACTGACTATTGCTGAGTTCTGGCAGCGCCTTTATATAGCAAAAATGACGTCGTCTGGTAACCTCGCGAAAGTTCTGGGTATGGTGGCTGACTTGTTTGGTTTGCTTATGGTAACTATGTGTGTTTGAATGTATGAGTGTTCTATATGTTTTGCCTATGGTAACTATGAGTGGTTGTATGAATGAGTGTGTGGTTTTTGTTTCTTCTACGTGTATATGGCTGTGTATACTTGTGAATCTATTTAGTTTTATTAGCAGCGAATACTTGCATACAAGATCATTAAGAACAACATCTCTTAGCATTGATGTTGCTATGTTTGTTGTTGTTGTGGTTTACTCTTATTGGCACAGCCTTGAATGATCTTGTATATTCTGGAGTATTCCATTTCCGTTAATTTGAATAGTATCTACATAGTGTTTGTAACATTTTGACAACTATAGATAATATTGCCAGTGCTGCCAAGTACATATAGCCACATTGTCGTTTTATTTAAATCTATTTCTAATCTTTGTAACACTGCCGCCCACTTAAGCCTGTTCGTCCCGAATAGGCATACAATCACCTCTTCCATAGTGCGCCAATCGTTCGAGATGTACTATCTTCATTTTCGACCTTGGGCTATTGTGCTTCTGTATCCGGTATACAACGTCATTCACTCTCTTAATCACTTTATACGGGCCATCCCAGTGAGTCTGTAATTTTGGGGACAATCCTTTCTTCCGTTGTGGGTTATACAGTAAAACCAATTGTCCTTCCATAAATCCCTCAGAGTTTGCTGCGCGGTCATACCTAGCCTTCCTCTTGACACTGACCATCTTGATTCTATTGCGCACGAACTCATGCAGTTCGTTTAAATCCTCCTTCTCCTGGAACGTAATAGCTCCTTCCTCTACAGTTGGCTTAACACCAAATTCCAAATCACCAGGTAGTTTTAATTCCGTCCCGAAGATAATTTTGGCTGGCGTTCTCGATGTTGAGTCATGTACAGCTGACCTATATGCCATTAAAAATTTGGGGATGTGCTCGTCCCAATCCCTCTGATGGGTGCTTACTACTTTTCGTAGGTACTCTTCTAAGGTGCGATTGAACCTTTCCACCATGCCATCAGACTGTGGATGCAGCGGCGTCGTTCTGGTTTTCTTTATCCCATATAACTCGCACATTTCCCTGAATATGGCAGACTCGAAATTCCTTCCTTGGTCGGAATGTAATTCTATTGGGACACCATAGCGACATACCCAGTTGTTGACGAAAGCATTTACAATTGTCTTTGCTTCCTGGTTAGGTATAGCATATACCTCTGGCCATTTACTGAAATAGTCCATTACCACAAGTACATAACGATTTCCGGCTTCGGTAACGGGAAAGGGACCTGCTACATCCATTGCAATCCGCTCGAATGGTGCCCCTGAGTTGTATTGTTGCAGCTGTCCCCGGCTCCTTCTTACTGGGCGTTTGGCTGCTATGCACTGTGGGCAGTTTGCTATCCAGTCAGCTACGGCTTGTTGACATCCAACCCAATAGAAAAGCTGCTTCAGTTTCTCAAGTGTTTTTGTTACTCCAAGATGACCGCCACTGGGTCCATTATGAAACTCCTGTAAAACTTTACTTATCTTGGAGTATGGCACAACTATTAAATTTGAAGTTGTTTTGCCATCTACACTTTCCCATACGCGGTATAAACACCCTTTTATTACCTTAAGGCTGTTCCACTGAGCCCAATAAGATTTGGCGAGTGGGCTTTCAGCCTAAATTTCATTCCGGGATGGTCGTCTGTCCTCTTCTTTGGCCGCAATAATTTTCCTTAGTATATCGTCGTCTCTCTGTGCCGCTGACCAGTCCTCATCAGGGCCGATGTGCATTAGCCGAACATCCACAACGCCTTCCATTTGCTCGGTTCTAACACAATGTTTACACTCTAAACAGCACGGTCTTCCCGAAAGAGCATCCGCATTGTTATGCTTTGTGCCCCTTCTATGCTCAATGCTGAAGTCGTAGCTCTGCAGGTGCTCAATCCACCTTGCGAGTTGCCCTTCAGGATTTCTAAACTGCAATAGCCATCTCAGTGCAGAATCATCGGTCCTTAATGTAAAGTGTTGACCATACAGGTACTTATGGTAATGTTTAATGCATTCCAATACCGCCAGAAGCTCGCGTCGTGTCACACAGTAATTCCTCTCAGGTTTTGAGAGTACACGGCTATAGTACCCTATGACCTTCTCAGTGCCATTTACTACTTGGGATAGCACACCCCTTATGCCATAGCCGCTCGCATCAGTATCCAGCACAAATTTTTCTCCAGCTATGGGATACGCTAGCACTGGTGACGTACATAATAATTCTTTGAGCTTCTGGAAGGATTTTTCCTGTGGCTCGCCCCAATGGTATGGTCTTGACTTCTTTGTCAGCTCATGCAAGCTTGCAGCTACACTGGCAAAATTCGGCACAAAACGTCTGTAGTATGTGCAAAGGCCCAAAAAACTGCGCAATTCATGAAGATTTTTAGGTGGATGCCAGTCCCTTACTGCTTTTATTTTATCTTCATCTGTTGAGATTCCGTCTGCTGTAACACGATGCCCCAAATACTTTACTTCTTTCTGGAACAACGCACATTTCTTCAAGCTGAGTTTCAATCCAGCTGATGATATTCGTTCGAGAACTTCTGCCATGTTTTTGAGGTGTTCATCAAAAGTTTTCCCCATCACGATTATGTCATCGAGATATACCAAGCATGTCTTCCAGTGAAGTCCTATCAGTACCTTCTCCATTAGGCGTTCAAATGTGGCCGGAGCATTGCAGAGACCAAATGGCATGACTTTGAACTGCCATAATCCGTTGCCGACACTGAAGGCAGTTTTCTCCTTGTCTTTCTCTGCGATCTCCACTTGCCAATATCCGCTTCGCAAGTCCAGCGTAGTGAACCATTTGGTACCAGCTAGCGTGTCCAAAGTGTCATCGATCCTGGGGAGCGGATAACTGTCCTTCTTGGTTATGTCATTGAGCTTCCTGTAGTCTACGCAGAATCTTGTACTGCCATCTTTCTTTTTAACTAAGACTACAGGCGAACTCCAAGGACCAGAAGATGGCTCAATTACGCCATCACGCTCCATTTCACTTACAAGCTCTTTTACTTTGTCTCGCTTTGCTAGGGGTACGCTTCTGGGTGGCTGTTTAATCGGCCTAGCCTCGCCTGTGTTAATTTCAAGTTTAACCAATGCAGTTCTACCCTGGCTTCGGCTTCCCATGGCGAAGATACTGGCATGCCTTTTTAGTAACTGCTTGGCTTTATTTTTATCTGTCTCTGATAGACCTGCTACCCATTTCTCTACGTATTCCTCAAATTGTTCACGTTCTTTTGCGGACAAATTAGTAGGCTCTATCTTCTTCTCGCAGTTTATTATTGCCTCTGCTGGAGTACACTGGCCAACATCGGAATTTTCTTTGATGACTTTTTCATAGTCTGACAAGTTAAGCACTCTTATAGGGACTATTCCTCCTTCACTAGTTCTCACTAGAGCTTTCGCTGTTATAAGCTCTCTCTTTAGATCTGCCGGTTCTACAACCCACAACCGATTGTCCTCACAATCTCCCTTCATCCGCGCCCATATGACTGTTTCAGACTGCGGTGGTATTGTCTGACTCTCAATAGCAAATACTCTTGTTACTTGCGGTTTGTTGTCATATCCAACATCAAGGGGTATTTCCACATTACGCCAAATCATCAGCTGTTGTCCCATATGTAGATTAATGCCATGATTAATCATAAAATCGGCTCCAATAATAACCTCATCGACAATATCGGCAACAATAAAAACATGTCTCATGCTGATGTTGGCTATAGTCACCTTCACTTCAATCTTACCATAGACAGTGGCAGGCTCTCCAGTAGCTGTACGTAGCCGAATATTGCTTAACCGCTCGCATTTCCCCTTTACTATATCGGGCCTTATTGTTGACTGCGATGCCCCTGTGTCTATGGTAAGTACGTGCTTTTCCCCGTTGATGTGTCCGGACGCAGTGAGGTTGCTGTTTTTCTGCTGCATCACTGATATGGAGATTGTGGGGCCCTCGTTTGTGAGAGCTAGCTCTTGCCCCTCAGTGCTAGCTCGTTTTAGTTTAACGGGGACTCTTGTGATGTTGTTTGGTTCTCCCGTTTGCTGTTTCTTGGTGGTGAAACAGATCTACCTCTCTTCTTTGGTGCTTTGCAGCTGCGCTGAAAATGACCGATCTTTCCGCAGTTAAAGCACTTAGGCTTTTCTTTGATAGCCTTCTCTGCCAGCAGTTGTCGCATTGCCTCCTTAACGCTAGCCACTAGGTTGTTATCCTCCTCAGACAAAACCTCCACATTCCGCACTTTACATATCTGTGGCTTGAAAACCATCCTGGCAGTCTCGTGAGCCAGCGCAAATGACACAGTTTCAGAGTCGCGAATGCCGTTAACGAAAGCCTCAGTCTTAAAATGGTCCAGGAACGGGTGACTCTCGCCTGGATATGTGAGCTGCACTAAACGCTCGATTTCCCTTGCGAAATCTTGTAGAGATTCGTTAGGCTTCTGAACTCTACATCGCAATTCCATTCTATATAAATCGCGCTTGTGCTCACCACCATACTTGCGCTGCAATGCTGCCATTATTTCATTGTAGTTGTTTCTGCAGCTTACTGGCACAGTCTCAAGTACCTCTGCGGCTGTACCCTTTAAGGACAAAATCAGCTCTATGGCCTTTTCTTCAGCATCCCATCCATTTCTGCTAGCAACCGTCTCGAACTGGAATTTGAAGATGCTTAATGGTACGCTGCCGTCGAAGCATGGCGCTTTTATCCGCGCAGAAACTTCCACAACTGCTCGTACTGGCCCGCCACTACACTCCAGGTTATGCATTTTGTCCTCTAGAGCATGCAATTTCTCTTCGAACTCCTTTGCATGCTGTTCCAGGCCACCGCGTTCTAGATGTTGGACTCTATCCGCCAGCTCTGAGAACTTATTCTCGATAGAATCCACCCTCCTGTTAATGGCTTCAGAAACCTCTACCAGGGTCTCGTTCATTGCTTTATTTGACTCCTGTATTTCGGCTACCAGTTTTTCCTGCATCTGCTGATTTTCGGCTACAAGCTTTTCCTGCATCTGCTGAGAATTCTGTTTTATTTCAGTTATTTCGGCAACAAGCTTGTCCTGCATCTGCTCAGAGTTTTGTTTTATTTCACTTATTTCGGCTACAAGCTTGTCACTGCTGATCCTTGATGCCTCATGCATCTGCTGAGAGTTTTGTTTTATCTCACTTATTTCGGCTACAAGCTTTTCCTGCATCTGCTGAGAGTTCTGTTTTATTTGAATCATCATAGCAGCGAACATTGAATTTATGTCCATGCTGCTGGTCGTGGCAGGAGGGCATACCTGCACATCAACTTTGTCCTCAAACTCGTATGTCCCGATGTCCATGCCGCGATTCTTAAACTCATCTATCAGCCTCTTCTGCAGTTCAGCCTTGTTACCTGTAGTTGGCATTTCCAGCTTACTCCTTTTTCAGCTGTTCAACTTTTAGCTCATCAAATTTCATGATTATTTATTTTAATTTTATAATGTCCTTTTTATTTTTAAATTGCAATGTCCTTTTAATTATTTTTGCAATCTTACTTCTGACACCAATTGTTACGTTTTTAGACCTTTTCTTAATAACGGTTTTATTACTTATCCTTCAAGGATTCGTTTTATTGCATCAAATTAAAACACGAACAAATTAATTTAAGAAATTTAATGCGGCAACACTTTATTTATTACTTTACACGAGTATTTGTACTACTCAACCCTCAGCGATGTTAACACGTCTATATTTGAAATCACACTGACTATTGCTGAGTTCTGGCAGCGCCTTTATATAGCAAAAATGACGTCGTCTGGTAACCTCGCGAAAGTTCTGGGTATGGTGGTTGTATTTTACTTGGCATGTGTGTGTTTGTATGAGAATGCTGACTTGTTTGGTTTGCTTATGGTAACTATGTGTGTTTGAATGTATGAGTGTTCTGTATGTTTTGCCTATGGTAACTATGAGTGGTTGTATGAATGAGTGTGTGGTTTTTGTTTCTTCTACGTGTATATGGCTGTGTATACTTGTGAATCTATTTAGTTTTATTAGCAGCGAATACTTGCATACAAGATCATTAAGAACAACATCTCTTAGCATTGATGTTGCTATGTTTGTTGTTGTTGTGGTTTACTCTTATTGGCACAGCCTTGAATGATCTTGTATATTCTGGAGTATTCCATTTCCGTTAATTTGAATATTATCTATATAGTGTTTGTAACATTTTGACAACTATAGATAATATTGCCAGTGCTGCCAAGTACATATAGCCACATTGTCGTTTTATTTAAATCTATCTCTAATCTTTGTAACAGTATGTATGTATGTTATTCTTATTATCTATTATTGAATAAGTTGATAATATTAATGTAATTTTTCTGATTTAAAATCAACTTTGACTTTATAAAAAGTTGCAATTTCGACATGAAACAATTTGAAAAGGAACAAAAATGGAAAGAGAAACCGTTCGATTTTCATCACATCTAATAAAAAAACGTTCGCTTTTAACTTTCGATTTAGTTGGAAAACGGATCGATTTCCATCACATATCTGTATATGTTCTATTTTTATATAATCTAGTTTCCTATTATTGGAAGTGTTGATAAATCTTAATATATCATTCCGGTCTTACCCATAGTGACTTCTAACTTAATTCTTCTCGCCATTTTTTAATATTAATGTTATTCATTGGATACATTCAAAATAGAGCTGTACCGAACTGAATCAAACGCTCTCAAACGCTCGTTTTTGACAGTATCTTATATTTGATGTATCCATTCTAATGTTATTTGTTTTTCCTCTACATTACTCTTAACTTAGATGATTAAAGTTTCTCATGCAATAATTTATTTTTATATGTTGTGATATACAGTTGCTATTTATTTCACACTAATTCGCGCTCGTTGTGTTTCTGTCATTCCTGATTTTCTTTCAAAAAATTATACTTCATGTTGTTCAAAATGACAATGCTTTGTGCAATGTATATAGGCTTTAAATTTTTGTTGGCTATCATACTCCAATAACCCGTCATAATGTTGACCAAATTAATATATGTATGTATATATAATGTTAACATGTTTTTTGCTTGGGGACTAAATACTGTTTTTTTTTTCTATCAAGACCTAAAGTTGTCTTTAAGATAATAGGTGTTACTTTATTTATTTTTTAATTAAACCTACAGATGATCTATGGGATCATCGGTTTCACCATTGATGATCATTGTTATGGAAGAACTATGAAATAGTTGCATTGAGATTCTATCTGTAAGACCAAAAATTATAGCGAAATATCTCAATGATATATTTTACGCAATTTCAAATTCTGAATTAGATATTATGCTAACATTCTTAACTCATTTCTTCTGGATATAAGATTTACAGTTGAAAAAGAAAATAATAATTAGTCATAAAAACTGTAATTAGTTTAGTTATGGATTGGTATCAGAAACCAACATCATCAGATAGAGTTATTAACTATTACGCAAAGCATCCAAAGAGAATGGCAATTAGAACGGCGTGAAATCAATAAATACTGGACACTAGAGATACAAGATTCCATTATAAGAATAAAAATATTGCTAAAGATATATTAGTTCAGTTCACAATGATTTTCCTATAAACTTAGCATGACGCTTAATAGATCAATACAAACGCCAAATTTCAAATAATGTGGGCAATAATACTGAGGCTAGGATTTATATATAATATATTTAATAAAAGTATAAATATAAAATGGCATGTATAATATGCAATACTATTCAGTAAAATAAGCGATAAAATACATTAATTAAAATTAAAAATTACGTTGTATAATGATAAAACAATATTAATATATTAAGATAGTTGACACATTCTCTTCAAATATTGGTTAATATTAAATTTTGTTTTATAATTTATGTCCCGAAGAAGATTCCTTCAGGAGACCGAAATATTAGTATAAAAACACTTTTAATATTTTTTTTTATTAAAAAGCTTATTATTAAAATAACGCTATCATTTAACAATGTAAAGGTGAAAAATAATTACCAATAATGTATATACTTGAAATTAATACATACCCCTTATTTTTAAACATTACAAATATTTCTATACAATATTGTTTACAAACAATTCTAACTGGATTTTTATAAACTATTTAAGTTATTTTTGTGTTTGACAAATATATTAATTTCTCTAGAGTTCTTAGATTCATAAGAATTTAAATTGCATATTTCTTGTAAACTTAACATTTCAAATTTTTGCATTAATAAATTTGAAAACTTTCAATTTATTATATATGTATAAACAAGAAATTTGCAAAAAAAAAAACTCACAAAAATATCCCCAAAAATATATTTAGTGTCTATTTTTTTCTCTATATTAATAATTAACGCCAAGTGACAAAAAATTTTACAGTCCTCTAAATATTAAGGTTCCACATAAAAATAGCGACTTAAATTAATAATGTCCTCAAAAAATTATGGTTCATTGAAAGTGACCGGAATAAAACAACATAAAAAGTTTTACATTATATTATATATTATTATACAACAAAGTTCTTAAGAAATTAAAGTTCCGTAAAATAATATCCCATCAGAACTGAAAAGCGAAACAACTCTTAAAGCAAAAGTGAAGATAAAATTATCTAACTGAACAAACAACTGAAACTGCACAAGAGTACTCTTACCTAAAGAAACAACATTTTGCAATGAGATCAAAAAAATTTATATATATATATATATATATATATATATATATATATGTGTGTATTTATACATATATATATATATATATATATATATATATATATATATACATATATATATTTATATATATACATATATATATATATATATATATATATATATATGCGTGTGTATATACAATGTATATATATACACATATATATATATATATATATATATATATATATATATATATATATATAAAATTAATAAATGAACTATTTGACATACTGTCATTGTATTATTATAATATGAAATTTGTTTGTTGGGTGGTTAAGCAATGTCTATATGCATTTCATTGGCGCCTTTTACCAAATCGTCAGTAGACTTCAACCACAGTTTTGAAAAGTTTCAAACTTCCCAACTTATTAAAAGACTTTTATAAACCATGTGAGAATTATGTAAATAAATTAACTATAAAAATTCACATTATAATAAGTGTAGTAGGCTATGCAACTTATACAAACCAAAACCCAACAAACAACTTTTATTCGATATGAATCTACTTTATTTTTCTACACCTTTATACAATTAGAAATCCTTTGGATAACATTGAAAGTATTTATAAGGCAAATGAAAAATAAAATCTCACTTTAATTGTTAATAAATATGTAATAGTACAATCACAGTATGTCAAATAGTTCATTTATATAAATATATATATATATATATATATATATATATATATATACATATATATATATATATATATATATATATATATATATATATATACATATATATATATATATATATATATATATATATATATAAATGTGTCGAAAAACATAAATAATATAAAAAAAAATTTTTTTTTACACATATATATATACATATATATATATATATGTATATATATATATACATATATATATGTATATATATATATATGTATATATATATATATATATATATATATATATATATATATGTGTATATAAATATATATATATATATATATATATATATATATATATATTTATACGTACAAAGATTTTTATATATTAGCTCAGACACCCTCTGATAACCATAATCAAATATAATCAGGGGTGTCATAGAAACCGATCTTATCGGAATCGGATTTCAAACCGGCAAAAAAATACTTTGGTGTCATGGAATCCGATATTATCGGTTTTATATTCGAATCAGAATTAATGTCGGATTTAGGTGTCACAGAAACCGATGTTATCGCTCTTGTTATTGGAAACAATCCGATCAGCTTACAGCTGTCGTTTTGTTATTGGATATATTAAATAGCTGGTTATTATTATTTTTTTTTTCAATTGGTTGATTTCATTGAAAACGCAAGAAAGCTAAAGTAAATAAATTACAAAAAAGCTATTTATTTAATTTTATAAAAATTATTTCTCAACCGATGCTTTTCTTTAGAGTTTATATTCAGTTGTAACCAGGATGGACGAAGAAAGCACTCCATTCGTGATCTAGAATAATTGATACTCTACTTCAACCCAAAAATATGCTATAATCGTTTTAAAAACATTTTTTAAAAACCTTTCAGCTGTAAATCAAAAGAAGCTGCAAGTTGTAGTAATGGCGGGATGTTATAACGTGAAAGGCAGCACTTTGTTGTGTCTAATACCATATATAAAGCGTATTTGTTTAAACTGTTAAAGCCTAAGCAGCAGAATGAAGGCAGATTATAATAACACATGAATTTCCGCTGTCTCTGGCAGTATAAGCGAGCTGATACAGAGTCTCACAAATGCCTTCTTCGGATCTCTTCTTGGCATCAGTTCCTAGCAGCATATATGCAAGAACAGCACTTCTTTGTTTTTAACAAACATTTTTTATGCGTATATAAATATACTGCATAGATACCCTTTATATGTATTTTCACAAAACGGCAAGATTGCGCAAATGCAAACATTAAAATCATATAATTTATTTCCTACATCTTATAATCTATTATATAATTAGTTTTTTTGTATAAAACACAAGTTTTATAACATTTTAGCCAAAATATCACAATTTATTAAATTTTCAAACAAAAATATTACTTTAAAAAAAGTAAACAATTCAGTAAATATAAAACAGCTGATTCGAATAACGGTTTTACTTGCATTCGAAAATGGCAAAACTGGCTTGTTTTCATGACACCAAATGAAACCGATATCGATTTGAAAATCCGACAATTAGCAAAATCGACTCGGATTCTATGACACCCCTGAATACCTCAATGCTCTACCCGAGTTTTACAGAACTATATTTATAAATTTTATTATACTATCAGTTTTTTTTTGACATCATTAGAATCAGATTACAGGATGATTTAGCCTCCATGCTAAATCGTAGGCAGACATCAAAGACGTTTACTAGCTTCGGTGAAAAACTTAATTTAGAAGAATTATATGACAACATAATGCCAGTACTATATGTCATCACATCTGCCTTTTATAAGGAAAATAAAAACAGGTTAAGGAAACTTATTAGTAAAAAATACATGCACTAAAGCTAGAGTCAAAATGAAATGCATACTGGCTTGTAGGAGTCCAGAATATTTGGTAGAAGTGGTAGAAACCACCATGCTGTAACTATGGCAACGGAATAGTAAAAACCACAAGCCATTCACGAAACAAAAAGTACAGTTATTAATGACCAAAAAATTATTTCGAAACGACAGAGGAACTCTTATAGTGGATTTAACATGGACACAAATTGCACACATTATGACCGACTGGAATCAGTCCAAAGGATTCGGGAAAAAAGTATTTTCAGTTTCCAAACGCATGGAAATCTTCATTGAAACTTTTCAAAACTGTGGTTGAAGTCTACTGACGATTTGATAAAAGCGCCTATGAAATGCATATAGATATTGCTTAAAAACCCAACAAATATATTTATTATTATAATAGTACAATGACAGTATGTAAAGGAGTTAATTTATTAACTATTATATTATAAAATGTTTAAATATTCGAAGAATAAAAAGTTTGAAATGTCCAATTTTCCTTTTAAACAAGAAATATGAAATATATTAATCTATATTGTTTAAATTATAATGGGTTATATTTAATACTAAAAAATAGAAGAATGAAGAAGAATGGTTCACTTGTGTTTTTCAAATGAGATTGTTTTACTGCGATTTTAAAACTTTTTATTTTCGTTGTAGTTGTAATAAGTAGTTGGATTTTCGGCATTTTTCAATTAATTTAAATATTTTGATGGTAGGTGCAGTGGCGGATACTGCCGGCGATAAACCTTGCGAACTCAGGTTTGTAGATATTTCGATAGCAATAGAAAAGTGTAAATTTGCACGTACCAGTTTCCAATGCCTCTTTGTGTAGCTTATTTAAAAAAATTGAGGATATTGTAGTTTAATGTGTTTTGTTGTTGTGGTCAAGAAAATCGTAGAATATTTCCTAGGTTTACAAGATCTACGAGGGTAGTTTACAACAAAGCGTTATTTCCGCTTATATTAAGGAATTTAAAATTTTTAATCGATTCATGTGCTTCTCATCTGGGTATATGCCCTCCAAAATGTACCTATAGGAAAAAAATTATTAAAACCTTTCAACATTTAACCAAAATATCAATAAAAAAATCCTCGTTTTAAGGAACTTGACTTTAACTTATTATTTTGAAATAATAACTGTAAAAGAAAGACGATGAAATAATCATAGAATGAATAAATGTGTAATTAATAATTGATCATCCCCAAATAGGATATTACTTTGCAAAATAAGTTTTATACCGAACTCAATTGCCGATTGCGTATAAACAATCAAGCACTGTTGATAACGGTTTGCAAAAATAAGGTGTATTGATGCAGAAAATTTTAAGAAAGTTAAGTTTTCACATATCAAACTAATAATAGACAATAATTAGGGGTAGACCTTCGTCGTATTCAGCCCTAATTTGGATATTAATGAAGAATCTGGATGCCAGTGGTAAAAAAGGTGGAGATTTGTAGTTGACTATAACAAGTTAAACGAAGTTACGGTAGACGATAAGTACCCAAACCCTTATATAGATGACATATTGGATCTCGTGAAGAGTTTCTATCGGATTGAAATATATTAGAAAGATATTCCTAAGACGACATTTAGCATGGAAGAGGTGCATTAGAAGTTCTTTAGTAAGTACGAAGCCAAATCTTGACGAAATATATTACTTAAAAGAATTCCCACGAAAATAAAACAATTCCTAGGCTTAGCGGTTAATTATATACAATTTATTAAGAACTATTCGAAAATGGCCCGACCAATGACCAAATAAATTAAAATGGATTGTAAAATTGATTTAAACGACCCGCAATATGTTAAATGTAAAATTTTAATACACCCCGATTTTAGCAAAACCCTTGCCTTATAAAAAGATGCAAGTAATTTCGCGATAGGTGCAGTACTCTTACAGGAGGTTAACGTAATATTTTATATTATTACGTGAACCGAACGGTCAACGACCGCCAACAGTACTGTAGAAAAAAATTGCTGACGACCATAACCCTTGGGAAGACGATTTATTATCGTAATCTAGCATGGGCCACTTGCCTGCCTATATTCAATTAAATAACAAGTCGCTCGTCACTTTATATGAAATGAAAATGAATATATTCTCGTTTCACAAAATCCTTAATAAAAACTTTATTTTTCATCAGTTTTTTTCCAATTACGCTTAAAATTAACTAGGTAACTAAATAAACTATTTGGTAGAAAAACAAAACATTCCAGATTTTTACTATAACGTAGAAAAAAATGAAATTTGCAGCACATCGACAGAGAAGGCATTCAATTACCTTTTTAACGATATTCGACTTAATTTAAGCGGACTTTTCGGTTAGGCTCCAAAAGGGTTTGAGTGGAGCCAAACACCGAAAAACACAAGAGTACCGTTGTCTAAGAAACGGTACTTAGGAAAAAAGAAAATTTTCGTGTTCCTAATTAACATATCTAGGCATGTGGCATTCTTGGTATTTTTTGGCTGTAAATCAGTGTTATTCAATCAAGTTTTTCCATTGTGAAGTTGAAGAAGACGAGATTGACCAAATTGATACTTATGACATATGTTTACCAAACACTAAAGATTATGATATGTATTCTTCAAGTGAACATATTGAAATAGGCTCTAAAGAAAGGCTTGATGTTGATTTTGACGATGATGTATATGCAGATTACTTTTTAGAAGATATTTTTAATAATTCTGAGAACATAAATCTTAAACTGGTTTCCATGAGATACTTCGTTGGGTATGTTGCATTTAAAATCATTTCAAAGTTGCAATGCGAAAAATGCTGTAAAGAGCTTAGGAAGGAAGATAGATGAAGTTTTAACCGCCCCAAGCGAGCTTTTTAAGAACTATCTGACAGATTTTGGAAATTTAGCTGCTCCATCAGACAAACTAATGGATGCAATTAAAAAACATTTTTTAATATATCACAACATCTTTAAAACTGAACCGGAACGAAATGGTATAAAATCTTTTATTATTGACTTGTGCAAACGCTCAACCCCAGAATGGTTCAGTAATGATTGTTCCAATCATAAACAGCCACTATTGGAATTTATATTATTGGTCTCCATTCGAAAGCACTGCTCTTGGGCTATAGAAAAAGGTAGTTCTAAGCAAAGAAAAGTACAGATTTTATCTCATAAATAAAAATACAAATCTATAAAAAATAATTAAAAAAAAAATATAGCCTAAAAATAATTAAATAAACAAAAAATTACTAATAAGTAATATAATTTTTTTTCTATAAAAACATTTTCAAAAAGGTTTAAATTTTTTTTATCAAATCTCGAAATCTCTAGATCTTACAAAAATAAAGGTATCTCTTACTATATTTCAGAAAACCTAAATTATTTCCTGAAGAAGTCACACAAAGGAGTGACGAAATATCGAAAAACAATTTATGATTTAATAAAGAGACCTTAAGCTTAAAAATATTAATAATCAAAAAGAGGTAAAAAACTAGAAGAATTGCAATCAATTTCTTTAATTTTTCCTTTTGATATAAAATTATATTATAACTATAACTGTATTATTGTAAACATGGTGAATCAAAATAAACATTCTCATTATTTAACTAAAATTAGACATTTTTAATAATTTTTAAATTTTTCAAAATCTATAACTTTTTTGTTTTAAAAGTTTTCTGGACGAAATAAATTTTGTGTAATTGCCCACCTAGTTATCTATACTAGTAGCAAAAAAAAATTTCTGAAATTAATTTTTTTTAATATTTTTTAAGGGCCCAAATTTTTCTAAATCGTCCCACTTAACAATTCTTAAGTTCGTAGAAATATTATTAATATTTTATAGCCCAAACTCCAAATATGTGTTTTCTGCTCATTTCTGAAGTATTTTTCTATCAAATTACTTTTATGAAAGACGGATTTCAGAAGGAAAAATACTTTAGTTTTTAACGTAATTTGCCCTCATTATAAAATATTTTCATACCTTAATAATAGGGATAATGTAGATATTGGTATTCACAACTACGGTGAATAAGGAACATATTTCAACTAATTGTTGTAAAAACATTGATATATAACAAGGGCTGTTACAGGTAGAAGTAAAAATTAATCTTTATTGTGATATTATCTGTGTTCATACATACATAAATATGGCTGTTATTTATTTATAATAATTCTTTCATGGTATTCCAAAGGCCGAAGAAAACTGTCCTTTTATTGTTTTGTTTTTTTCAAAATTTACATTGATACATATATGTTTATTTTCTACAATGTTTAGTCTGCACACACTAACATTTTTTCTACAGATAATATTATAAAATTTTCATATATTTTTCGTAAAAAAAATCTCTATTATATATTTCGATAAAAAATGTTTTATAATGAAAAATTGTTTATAGTAAAATATTCAGTGTTAATTAAAGCGTCTAAAAGTCGATGAGAATTAACGTACTTTAATTTTTACAATAACAAAATATATATGCGTTCGCTGCGGCAACACAGATAATCTTATTTGTTTCGCACATAATATTTTCTCTTATCAACATATGCATATGCAAACCCCAGCAAACACTACGAAAAATTTCTTAAGTAATTGGTTCTTTTATAGAGCTTTATTTTTTTTAATACTTATTAGTACTGATTTCAAATCAAGCATTCGTGTTTGTTGGGAATCATACATAACTAGAGTTGCACGATGTTAATCGATTAATCGTAAACATCGATGTTTTGGTTGCGATACATCGGATAGTAATCGATGTATCGTATCATACGATGGTAATCGATGTATCGTATCATACGATGGTAATCGATGTATCGATGTTTTTTGTATCGCAAGGCTGAATTTTAAGGTTTATGCATATGTAGATGTTTGCAACTCATTTTATGTAGTGATGCTAATTTTTTAAGCAAAATCTCTCCAATAGTGACTTCTAAACCTTTTTCATGCTTTAAATTGTTTTCAAATCGCTTGATGTAACAACACAGTACTAAAGCTACTTTTTGTCAATTTTTACAAAGCGTTATTATACACACAAAGTTTTCATATATCAGCAATGTAAGTTCCTTTTGTGTATTTAATGTTAATATATATTATGTATTTGGCTAAACTTTTTTTGCTACAGATTGTAATATGGCTCTATTGATGTCAAACTTGGTTTGGAAATACTTTGGAAAAAATAGCGATAAATCTGCAAAGTGTAAGTTGTGCGAAAAAATATAAAAACCGCTAGTAATACCTCTAACTTGATGGGTCATATCAAACACATTCACAAGGCTGCATTTTTGGAAATAAGCAAAGTAAAAAGTTATGAAAAACAAAGGTTAATAAATACAAGTTTTTTGAAAGAAATAAGCGAAAATATCCCAGTTGTTGCAGATTCTTCTGCACCGTCTATGAATTGTTCAAGTATTGCCATAACATGCACTGAATCTTGTGTTAAAGTAATTGAAGACATTGCTACTGAACTAGTACCTTTTAAATGTCAGAAAACTATACAAAAAAGTTTCGAAGATATTGTCTCGTGTTCCGGTGGTGACAAGGCAAGAAAAATTAACAACGCTATTTTTGATTTCCAAAGATAACCACGCATTCTCGTTGGTAGAAAATGAAGGCTTTCGGCACCTAGTGGAAGTTCTGTCACCTCATTTCAAAGTTCCAAGTAGAACTATTGTGAAGCTTTATCAGAAATATTGAAAACTAAATTGCCCACAGTGGAAAGTATTACTTTGACAACTGACATTTGGTCGGATTTGCAAATGCGAAGTTTTTTGGGTGTCACAGCCCATTTTGGTATTGCAAGTGAATTTCACTCGGTAACATTGGGAGTTACACTTCTCGATGAGCGACACACTTCTGAATATATATCAGCAGTTATTACTAAGGTATGTAATGAATTGGGAATTCCAACAGATAAAGTTACCGCAGTAGTAACAGACATCGCAGCCAATATGACAAAAGCTGTAGAATTTGGAAAAAAGAAGCACATGCCGTGCTTTGCACATACGCTAAATTTATTTGTGCAAAGACTACTAAATGTCTCAGACTTGCAGGTATTAATAAACAAAATAAAAAGTATTGTTACTTTCTTCAAACAAAGTTTTGTAGCAAGTGACGAATTAAGAAAAACAACAAAAGGTTATGCAAAACTTATTCAATTGTCAAATCAAAATGAGTACCTACTCATTGGAACAGTACGTTTTATATGATCGCAAGGCTTCTAGAGCTTCGAAATGCTGCAGATGAAATTTTACTACGACAAAAAACTGCGCCGGCAATGTTGACTGGTATGGAATTGGTCACATCCTCAAAACTACTTAATATATTACGCCCTTTTGAGGCAGTCACAAAACTAAAAGCACTTGTAATTGAAGAACCATTGTAAAAAAAGTGCATAAAATTACTCTTATTGAAATAAGTAAGCGAATAGGAGCAATTGAACATGTTTCACTTTTGTCTATTGCCACATTGTTGGATCCACGCTTTTAAAAAATGCATTTTGAAGATCCACTTGCATGTTCACAGACCGTTGGGAAAATCCAAGATATGTTAGCAAAAGATAAGGCAGATGAAAAGCCTGGAGATTACGACTCCGATATTTCAGACAAGATGGACGATTTTAGTCTCTGGAGTGATCACCACAAATTAGTTCAACGGAATTGGAAAACAAATAAGAGTGTAGAAAACTTTTCTGATGAAGTCTCTCCGTTTATTTGCGAAGTCCGGTAAGCCGGTTTAATGAAAACCCTTTAGAAGTGTAAGCCAACTACTAAATTTAGTTCCCCAGATTGTACAACATAGCGTACAAGTATTTAACAATGGTTGCCAGTTCCGTGCCATCTGAGAGGCTTTTCTCAAGGGCGTCATTAGTGTTGTGCCAGAGAAGAAGCAGTTTGCAAGCAAATAGGGTCAACAAAATATTGTTTTTGCAAAGTCTCAACAAAGAGTATTGGGATATTCAATAAATATATATATTTACATATATAATTTTTTTGTATTTCATTAATTGTTAATGCAAACAGTTCTTTTCATAGAAATTATATAATTTTCATAAAATTTTAAATCCGACTTTCCTTTATTTAACGGTTTTTTTAAATTCCTAATAGAATCATATCGATGTTTACACATCGATGCTTTTTTTTAACGATACATCGAGTAACATCGATGTGAATTAACGATGAATTGAATGGCAAAAAACATCCATGTTTTTTTTAGATGAACAGCTCTATACTTAACAATATTGATACAAATCATACAACACTGAATTCTTTTTGCTGAGAGTTTATTATATTTTTGTTCTCTAACTCTCCATTAATTTCAATTTTCTACGTTGTCATACACAAATAGATTTAGCGACTAAATCCACCAAGACAATTTACATGGGCCAAATATGTATGAAGAATGTATGGACGTGTAATATCTTTGTAAATCTATAGTCTTTGATTGAATACTATAAGCACCCTAACCAATTTTTTATTTTATTCGAACAAATCACTACACAAGACAAGATGAAATATGTTTGACAACATATATTTGACGAATATGTTCGATGCGAGTCGTAATACTGGGACCCGCATACAAATTTTTTCGTGCTTATCATGCACTATCTTATATAAATAATCTTTGGTAATACTAAAACAATTAACACTCTAAATGAAATTATGTACATATCTAAGAATTTCCATATCAAGCAATATATCAAATATTGCTAATAAAAAAAAGTTATTCAAAGATTTAAAACAGATATTTAAAATTAAATTAATACACAAATATTTATTTGGAGCAAGTATAGTAGCAAAAAATTGTAGAAATCTTTACAGATAATGGTATTTCAGAATATTATCTTAACGAACATTTCTCCGAACACAACAATAATATGTCTTCACAACTACATTGCCGTTAAAAACGTATTTCTTATACATATATAACAGTCTAGCTCTTGTTTAACGAATGTTCTTATTTTCTGACGTTGTTAGCCGCTCCAAAAGGCAAAAACTCAGGGTTTCAAATTTTTAAAGGCTTGTGTTATAAAAACCTAATCGTAAGAAATAAATCAACATATTTCTGTCAAGTTGTATATCGAAAATATATATTTTCCAAAAGAAATATAAAAATACCTTATAATATGTAATTTTTAAAACAATATAGATCAATCGAGTAGATACTCTGTGCATTACTATATATTAGCAATTCGTGCAAATTTAATGTTCACCACAAGTTTTCACAAGTTACTGAAACACTTGTCAACAATTAGTAAACAAAGACTTTTTTTAAACCGTCTGACAATTCACAAACGATCTTAAAAAATCACACCATAATATATGTACCAGGCTATGAAACTTATCCAACAAAAAAAGTTGGATCGAATATACGCCAAACTATTCCAGAGTTTCATGGTCATTAAACATTCTTGAAGAATATGCCGAAAGCATTTTCTCTTACTGATTTCTTGAGCAAGTTTGAGTTAAAATTTAGTTGATTAAGTAGCATAAACAACACAAACATTGGTTAAATTTACTTTCGATATGACGTTTTTAATGAAGAAGACGTAGGTTTACAATTAAGTACAAATGGACATTATATTTAAAATTTCTTTACAAATTTGTAAATTTAGAATTGTCTAAAGTATGTACATAAAATCTTAAAACGATGAATATAACGAGGTTTTATTCAATAGTGTTGGTTTTCCATTGTTTTAGTTGTTTGCTCCCCATGGTACAAAGTTGTATGTGCAGTGGATTATATAGATCTCTAGTTGCTTTTTTGCGTATTTTCCAATATTTTTTGCATTTATCCTTTAGCTGCATGTTAGAACTTGTAATATAATGTTGAATGGCCTTAATAGTTCCAAATCTACAGAAGTGATACATTGCGGCAGTTTCTGGATCTGAAAACAACCTCTTTGCAGTATTTCCATCGCTTGTTCTCCTTGCTTTGGCTCATCGTTAGACCTGGTTCTAAATATTTTTCTTCCACTTTCTCATAAACTAACTAAAATGTGACATACATAAGTGAGCTAATTGTCACACACAAAAACATGACAAAAGAAAGTAAAAAACTTGTTACTTCGTCAGTTACGTTTTGTCATAAATGGCTAGAGGTTCAACTTACGTAAGTCTTTTTCCATTTAAAATAAAAATAAGTAATTATTTAATTTAACAAATAATTTCAGGTTTATTGTATGTCATCCTTAATGAAACGTGTATCTACGGAAAACTCTGACGATAGTGCTTTCTTTGGATCTAATTCTGGGATGTAACATTGACGGAGTGCATAGCAAGGTGCCAGTTAAAAAGTTTAAAAGGAGTTTTGATGGTTTAAAAGATGAGATAACTATCTGACTTAACGAGTTATTTGAAATTTTAATTAATTTTCTTAATTAATTTCTTATCATTAACTAGATGCAATTCGTATTAATGGTGAAAATGACACAGAAAAAGCATTAAGAAAGGCAATACAACTAATTAAAAAGCGACATTATTAATTTTATTAGTAATTTTGAATAATAATGTTCTTTTAAATAAAATGCAATAGATAAAATTGAAAAAAAAAACAAATTTTTTTATTAAATTAAGGCAATAGATTAGCTATCCATAGGTACATTCATTTTGTATGCTCCTTAAATTAACGTATATTAGTCTAGCAAATTATCAACCAGCTCAGAGCTAACTCGTGACGCACTCGTATTGAATATATAATAAGCTAACTGAAAATGAACTAGTTGTTTGTTAGCCTGAAACTGATGCAAAGTGAGTGCACTCATTCGTGGGACATAACATGTTAAAAATGATGCAGTGTTTGATGGAAATGAACGAAAAATTTAATAAGTCACTATATTTCTACTGTACTTAGTTATACTTGTTTTTAATTAAGTATGCGTATACTAACTCTGTTTGTCATTGGTTTTACTGTATTAAAAATTATTAAAGTTTTTTGTGTCTAATAAAATATATCAAACTAACAGGTTATGGGCTACATGTCACGCAGTGAAAATATAAATTAGAATTTTTTTTTCATATAAATAAAAAGTTTGTGGCAAATATGTGGCAAACCTTCCTATTGGATTTTCGTTGGAGCGTCTAAAGGAATGCGAGAATTTCGACGTATCGAAGAGGCAAGCAAAATCTTGTCTGGTTATCAAAGGAAGCTGGAAAGTTGTGGAATCTGAGTCGGTTGATGCCAATGATGCAGTCTTGAATGAACGCGCCTTGGTAGAAATCACTTTGATGGTAGATCCCTGTATTTATGGACACATTGCTACAGCTAAAACAGCAAAAGAAGCGTGGGATGCGTTCATGAGTGTTTTTGAGGACACAGGTCTTACACGGAAAGTAGAGTTATTAAAAAATTAGTGAATATGAAGCTGCGGAATTATGCTTCCATTCAAGAATACGTCAATGAGCTGGTGATAACTGCTATGAGAGTGAAAAATGCAGGACTCAACATAGACGATGAACTTACTGCTTCACTTATGTATGTTAGCTGGATTGACAGATGAATTTAAGCCGATGGTAATGGCTGTGGAGAACGCAAAGAAAAATTTAACCGTCGATAAGGTAAAAAATCTTCTTTTACAAGATGGGAAAAAGGAAGCTGTGCTTTATTCAAAAAATTTTAGCCATAAGAAGAAAAACCCTTTAGAATGCTACAACTGCAAAGAATATGGACACATTTCCAGAATTTGCCATAACAAAGAGAACAACAATAATAATAGTGGTTTCGAAAATGTTAACATTAGAAGCAACGGTAATCCAAACAGAAAAAACGAGAAGAAATAATTTTCTTCAACGCCAATAGCATCGGGCACGAGTTTGAGCGCAAACGCAAATGAACCTTGCTGCAAAGACAGTAAGTTTATGTATTGGTACATCGACAGCGGCGCTAGCAATCACATGGTAAATGATAACAAAAGTATCTATGACATAGAGAACATAAAAGACAAAAAAGTGATGGTTGCTAACAAGAGCGAGTTGAACGTTGATTGCGTAGGTGACTTAAATTTGAATATTTTGAATGGTAATTCAAAATAAGAAATAACCGTGAAAAACGTTGAATATGTATCTAACTTGTGTGCAAATCTTCTCTCTGTAAGACAAATGACGAAAAGTGGTAAGAAAGTTCTTTTTGAGGGTGAAACATGTCGCATATTAAACGGAAATGGTACACTTATTGCTTCTGCTAAAATCTATAACGATTTATATCGCATAGATAGTGAAACACAAGAAGAAGAAAATAGCGCATTTGTAGTTGGAAAAGAACTTGATCTTTGGCACAGAAGAATGGGACACATTTGCGACAAAAATTTAGTTAAAGTAAAAAAATCCTCAGATGGCGTGGATTTTGAGAATAAAAGCCAAAACCCGTGCGTGGTTTGCGTGAAAGGGAAACAAACCAGAAAACCAATACGAGAAGATAGCATAAGAGTTACTAAGTTATTGGAGTTGGTGCATTCTGATGTTGTTGGACCGCTAAGTGTAAACTCATTTTCTGGAGCTCATTATCTGGTAACGTTTGTTGACGACTATTCTAGAAAATTGTTTGTATATCCGCTTAAGATAAAATCTGATATCTTCAAAATGTTCGTATTGTTTAAGAAAATGGCTGAAAATCAATGTTCGACTAAAATCAAAATTCTAAGAACTGACAACGGAGGCGAGTATGTTAATGAAAATTTTAAAAAATATTTTCAGAACTATGGGATAATTAATCAAAAATCGTGTGCTTATTCTCCGGAACAAAATGGTACTGCGGAGAGAATTAATAGAACCTTGATAGAACGTGTTCGCTGTATGCTAATTGATAACGGCTTAGACAAGCGATTTTGGGTAGAAGCCGCTAACACAGCCTGTTATTTAATCAATAGAGTTCTATGCCGTGGTGAGAACAGAAGCCCCGAAGAAATTTGGTCTGGACGACCTCCTAACCTAAAATTTTTTTAGAGTTTTTGGATGTCCTGCTCTTACACACATTTCCAAGGAAAAGCGTCGCAAGCTGGACACAAAATCAACACAATGTATTATGATGGGTTACAGCTGTGAAAGTAAGGCCTATAGATTATTTAATACCGAAGATAACAGTATTATTATTAGCCATGATGTGGTATTCTTAGAAGAAAGTAAGGTGAACCAAAATATAGAATATGAATTTTATTACCCAGAACTGCTGCAAAATTACGATGAAGTTAATTAAGGGGAGAGTAGAAATAGTGTTGAATTGACTTCTAGAATAATGGATGAAGTTGATAATGCACCGCAAAACTCTAATGTCAATGACAGCGATTACGTCGACTAGGATGAATGGTCATCGCCTATGCAATCACCAATGGAAGCAGATGATGAATGGGTCCCGACTCCACATGATGCCCAAAATATTCCATCGGTATCAGATAACGTACGTCGATCAAATCGTAAGGAAACTCTCTATATGCAACAACGAGAAATGTTCAGTGATGGTTCCGATAAGGTATGCTTGCTGAAAAAATCCATTTATGGTCTCTAGCAGTCGGGGCGCGTATGAAATGAAATAGACAATATCGAGTTGCTAAAGATGGGACTCATAAGAGGTGAAGTGGATCAATGCGTTTATAATAAGATAGATGGTAATCAGATGCTGTACGTGGCTATTTATGTAGACGACATTTTAATATTTTCCAATAACATGGTAACAATTAATTCGGTTAAGTCCGCATGGTCTAAACGATTTAAAATGAAGGACATTGGAGAGGTATCTTCAGTATTAAGTACGAATATAACCAGAAGTAAAGACGCTATCAAAATCGATCAAGCGCAATATATGTCAAATGTTTTAGCACGATTTGGGCTCAGTGATTGCAACCCAACATCTACTCCAATGGACTACAACCAAAAATTATCGTTGAGCATGTGCCCCAAAAATTAAGAAGCAAAGCAGAAAATATCAAGTATTCCCTATATACAGGCGATCGGGTGTTTGCTGTTTGCAGCCCGAATTTCTAGACCCGATATTTGTTACGCCATGAATTTCCTAAATCGATTTGAAAGCAATCCTGGTAAGGCACACTGAAAGGCATACTCAACAAAGTTATTGTTTACAGAAAGCAATCTGATTCAGAATAAATAGGTTTCTGCGATGCTGACTGGGCCGGAAATATTGACGATCGTCGATCCACTACTGGATACGTCTTTGTATATCAATCCGGCACAATTTCCTGGCCTACAAAAAAACAAAAAACAGTATCATTATCATCAACAGAAGCTGAGTTCCAGTCATTAACTGCAGCTATTAAAAAATCTGCTTGGCTAAAACGCTCAGAAGCTGAATTTAATCCCAAAAGCTGTAAAAGTATGTTGTTATACTCCGACAACAAGGGTGCCTTACAGGTCGCTCTTAATAATAATTTCTCGTCAAGAACGAAATATGTAGATATTAGATTGTAGTGGTTTCCTGTCACAAGCATTGTTACATACATATGTGTATATTTATACTTTATACTTTTTATTTTAAGACTTTCAAAATAATCATAGTACTTTTGAGTTAACATAACTTTTTTTCATTTTTGGTAACCAAAAATTATTATTCTAAAATAAAACATAAAATAAATCTATAATTGAGACTATAACTGGCGATCCTGCCAGGAGCCAGCGATTGGAAAACTGGACTAACTAGGTATAATACTTATTCGTACAAGTTGTTTGAAATTTCATCTTAGAAATTAAGTTATTTTATATTGCGATCACTGCAGATTTATTATTATTATTATTTTTTTTTTTTTTAATTTTATATCTTGTTATACAATAATTCTTCTTCCGAAATGCTTCGTTCACCTACGCGTTCTTACACTTCTTCTAATGCACCTAATCACCTTAAAATAGTTTTTGAGTGGTTGGACAAGAACGGTCTTAATATTAAAACCGGAAAATGCATTTTTGGAGTGGCAAACATAGATTTTCTGAGTCATAATATATCAGAAAATGGAATTTAACCAACAGAAGAAAAAGCCATAGCTATACGTAATTTTGAAAAACCTAGAACTGTAAAACAAATGCAAAAATTTATGGGAATGGTAAATTACTGCCACAGGTACATCCCTAATTTGGCTGAACTTTCAAGACATGTTCATGATACAAAATCTGCAAAGAATAAAGGAAAACTTTTAAAGTGGAATAGTAACGCTAAACAAGGTTTTGATAAAATTAAGGAAAGTTTTGCTAGCCGAATTTTATTGAATCATTTTGACCCAGGAGCTAGATTAACATTAACAGTCAATGCGTCCATCTTCGCTATAGGTGGAGTTCTACAACAGCAATGTCAAAAGGAAATTGTACCTTTAGCTTTCTTTTCAAAGAAATTAACTACAGCTGAATCCAAGTGTAGTGCTTTTGATCGAGAGCTTTTGGCAATTTATCTTAATATTAAGCATTTTCGACATATGTTAGAAGGAAGAAGTTTTACTGTATATACTGATCATAATCCTTTAGTATTTGCATTAGACTCTAAAACTTATAGAAGTCCCAGACAAACGAGACACCTGGAATATATTTCACAATTTACAAACGATATACAATACATTAATGGAGAAACTAATATAGTTGCAGATACGCTGTCAAGAGCTTTTGAGATTAACTCGCTCAAAAACTTTGATATTAATATTAAAGGATTATGTAAAGAACAACAAGAAGATTCAGAACTTAAAGATTTACTTCAAGACGTAAACAATCGTCTTAACTCTAAATTAGTAAAACTGAATTTTCTTAGCTATGAGCTGTGGTGTGAGATTTCAATTAATAATCCTCGACCTTTTGTTCTTAGACGAGTTGTATTTAATAAATTGCACTTTATTTCTCACCCTGGTGTGAGAACAACAAAAAAGCTTATTTCCCAACGATATTTTTGGCCAAAAATGAATGAAGAAATCATCAATTGGACACGTGAATGCCTAAACTGTCAAATATCTAAAATTTTTAGAGATACAAAGTCACCAGTTCAGAAAATAGATATTCCTAACGGCAGATTCGAACATATTCACATTGATATTGTTCGGCCATTACCTCAATCAAAAGGGTATAAATATTTGTTAACAGTTATTGATAGATTCACCAGGTGGCCGGAAGTTTACACACTAAAGGATATCTCAGCTATTACTGTGGCTCAAATATTTTTTAAAAATTATATTAGTAGGTTTGGAGTTGCCCTGAAAATAACCAGTGATCCAGGAACGCAATTTACATCAAAGTTATTTGCAGAGTTATCCTCCTTTCTTGGCACCCACAATGCGAATGGCATGGTCGAAAGATTTCATCGTCAGTTAAAATCTACTATTCTAGCTAGTAAACAAAAAAGGCATTGGTACGATATTCTTCCGATGGCGCTCCTAGGTTTGAGATCAGTATTTAAAGAAGATTTAAAATCAACTACTGCAGAATTAGTTTATGGACATTTACGTCTACCAGGCGAAATATTATTTCCCAGTATCAACAATGCTTCATCGGATTTTATAACGCAATTAAAGTCGTACTTTAAAAACGTTTCTTCCAATTTGTCACATCATAAAAATGATAATTCAAAATCATACATTCCTAAAGATCTTAAAACTTGCAAATATGCATTTATAAGAATTTAGCAAAAACGTCTTTTACAGCATCCGTATGAGGGTCCGTATAAATCTAAATAATCATAGTACTTTTGAGTTAGTATAATTTTTTTTTCATTTTTGGTAATCAAAAATTATTATTCTAAAATAAAACTTAAAATAAATCTATAATTGAGACTATAAAATCAAAATTTATTCGTCAGAAAGAAGTATTTTTGAAATTTTTGTGTACAAATGAGATGATTGCAGGTATATTTACCAAGGCTGTTACTTCTCAAAAACGTGATTATTTTGGAACTAAATTTGGCTTTTTGTAAAACATTTTTACAACTTTAAATATTTCATTGAAATTCTTATTTTGTCTCGTACTTCTTATAATTGTAAACAGTACATAAGAAATAATTTGATTTTGTAAATTTATCATTCAGGGGGAGTGTTGAAAATGAACGAAAAATTTAATAAGTCACTATATTGATTAGTTATATTTGTTTTTAATTAAGTCTCCGTATGCTAACTCTGTTTGTCATTGGTTTTACTGTATTAAAAATTATTAAAGTTTTTTTGTGTCTAATAAAATATATCAAACTAACAGTGTTAGTATAGAAAATGAGTCAGTTGTTAGTCACCCCTATCTCATATATGATCAACCATGAGTTAGTTTATGAGTAGCTCAAATTCCGACAGCGATGAGTTAGTTTGTGTGTCACCGCTAGCTCATTTTTGATCAACTATGAACTAGCTTGCGGTTAGCTCAAATTCCAACGGGGCAACTTTCATTTGTTTTTGTGGTGACTGTGAAAGTTATTTATTAATTTAAAGTATTGCACATTTGTGGATTATTCGGTACAAGGAACACCCAAAATTTTTTTTGCAATATATAAAATTATAAAATATTTAACCAATTTTAGGAACAAGCCCCAAAACATTTTTCATTTCTCTTCATGTTTTACATAATTTTATGAAGAACTTATACATATATTACATTACTTCAAGATAAATTCAAGCCTCTGAGATTAGACGTAATCAGACGCGTCGACCCTTCAGATATGATAGATTTTATAAACAGATTTGATTCTTTTTTCAAAGACTATAAGTAACGCTGGATAAACAGCAAAAAGAATGAATTTAAAAAAGAATAAAATAAAAAAAATAACAAGAATTGGCTTGATGCTTCGATCTCCTTTATTCCACCACCAGCACCAATTAAAGAAAGATTTCGACATGATCTCCCATTTGATGAGTGTAAAGAAAAACAATTAAAAGTGATATATTTGGCTGCGCCGAATCTTTTATGCCCTTCACCAATGTACGTTTGCATTATATATTTTTTAAGTACCAATTTTGTTCTTTCTAAATTATAAAATAACTTTAGACATAAAAAAATTTAACGTCAGTCGCCTTTTGGTTACTTTTATGAAAGAAGAAAAAATAACTTTCCACCCCTGAAAACAAAATTATTTTTTTTTTATATATTTGATGCAAATTTTGCTTTTCCTGTAATTAAAATAGTTTTAATTAGTAAAAATAAAAGACGTTAGGTTTTTATCACCCCGGGATGGGTTGAGAAACTGGACACATTAGCGAACAGGACTTCAGCACACCCGGGATGTTGATCGCTCGTACTACCCCGGACCCAAGGGATTCCCGTAATCCCTCGCGGACCAACCAAAACCAAGCTAGGGTGGTACTTGAAATTAACTAACTATGGAGAAAAACCTTAAAGAAAATAAAGTTACGGTAAAGAGCTTAAATAACTCAGTACCGGCGGCTATTGGTGGTGAGCAAACAAGCCCCAGGTCGTCGTCAAAAACCGACTGTAAGAAAACAACTTCGGGGGTGGGCAACTTTGCCTCCGCTGTTGCTAAAGCTACAAGAAGCCTAGAAGAGGAAGAATCGGTACCAAGGGTGATGAAAAACCATCCCCAGCCACAAAAGATGGACGAGGTCTCCGATTCTTCCCACCCAAAAAATAGTAAAGAATCCTCTGAAGTAGATAATATGGTCGAGGAAGTAAGTGCTAGCATAGCCAAACTCACCATGAAATGGAGGAATCTTTCAGGCGCACAAAGGCGGAAAGCAGCGAAATTGAAACGGGGGAATCAGCAGGATGCTTCAAAGGAAAGTGAAGACTCTACACCCGTCTCCATGCCAGTGGAGAAGGACAAGAGAATTCGCTCGCCGGAGGAGCAGAACACTGCTGGCCACGTTAAGAAATTTAAATTAAAAGGCTTTCCGCTGGAAGGGGTGCAGCGGGCGGCGGGTCCAAACATCCCAAAGGGAACTCTACGGAGGGCTCTAAGGACGTAGGGACCACTCCATGCGCTAGTGCCTCCAAACTAGCGTTGGCGTCAAGAAAATCTTCGGTGGTTGGAGGAGCTCCAAAGTCTTCTAAATCACTGAAGAGAAAACCCAACGAAAGGAGGGCTAAGGAGCGGCCCACGTATGTCAAAGTGGCGCACAGGAAACTAGCAGAAGAGCTTAGCTATGCTTTCATTGATTCCTGCAACCCATCAGGCAAAATTCCAGCGCACTACCACAAGGAGGTGGAAAGTGCAACAAACGAATGTATTGTGCAGTACATGTTATCGGTGGATGAGGATGCTCCACTAATCCATATAGAGAATTACAAGTTTGTTCCGGACTTAATGGTTCTGCAACTGGAGTCTGACTCCTGTGTAGAGATATTACGAGACCGAATAAACAGCATTAAGGCACTATGGGAAGGTGGGAATATCTCACTTGTGGAGAAGACGGAAATCCCAGCCCTAACAAAGGCATCCTTTTATATAAAAGGTTGGGGTGGTAGTCTGGAAACAGAGGCCATAACGAATATTATCAGCAAACAAAATGAAGGCCTCGATGCGAGCAAATGGGAAATCTTCCACCGCGAGGAGGCAGAGGAGGGCACCTTAATCGTGGTGGGTCTGGACAAAACGTCCATGGCCTACCTCGAGGAACGTCGAGGGAAGGCCTTCTTTGCCGCCTCGACCATATACTTCAAGGTCGGGAAAACTCCCATTGTAAATGGCAGTAGGCCCGACTGAGAAGGCCGCTAAAGATAAGGCGGAGCCTAAAAATAGAGGGGTATCTTATGAGCCCCCACCAGAAGCCGTTGAATAAAGATGCTCTTGTTACTACAGATAAACCTCCATCGGAGTAGAACGGCGACTCAAGCCCTGATGGAGCAAGTAACAAAAGGTAAGATACACGTTGTGTTCATACAGGAACCATGGACAATTAAAGACAAGGTTTCTGGGCTGAACGACTGTAATTATAACTTTTTTATGCACACACCGGGGCTAGACCCAGGACGTGCATAATATATCATAGGAAATTAAACTTTCTTTTCTCCCCAGAACTATCAACATCAGACGCCACAACTCAAATATAGGGCAGTCGGAATATGCTGATGGCTTCACTATCTGCCCTCGGATACCCCGACACTGCCACCAACGTCAGAATTGAGGCGAATTATATCTTCCGCCAGCATTAAAGGTAGGAATATCTTAATAGGCTGTTTTGCCAACTCGCATCACCTCTCTTGGGGCAGCACTAATTGCAACAATAGAGGTGATGCGTTATTTGAATATTTAAGAGCAAATAACCTTTTCACAGTAAACACTGGAAATGAACCAACATTCATTAACAGAATTAGGGAAGAGGTTATTGACATTACTATATGTTCAGAAAACTTGATTGATGAAATAAGAGATTGGCACGTGTCGGGATTGCATTTCTTCTCGGATCATTGTTATATTTTCATGACATTAGACCATCCTGATCCTAGCCCCATTACATTTCGGAATAGAGCCAATACGGACTGGTCAAGATTTAGGTCTAGTCTACAGAACAGACTCCGATACTATCCACCACCAGTGAATACTGGATTACGGGTCAGCTTATGAATCTCAGGAGAGAAATCAGAAGGCTCTTCAATAGAGCCCATAGGAAGGGACTCGGAATATACTGGGAAGAATATAGAAATAAACTGAACAGGTATAATAAGGAAATAAGGGGCGCCAAGCGCGATCCTGGAAGCGTTTCTGCGGACAGTTAGACAGCGTTAGCGAAGCTTCCAAAATAAAGAAACTCTTGTCGAAAACCCATACTCAACCTTAGACACTTGTAGGCTCGGAGGGTAGGAGGGCAGAGACAATGGAAGAGTTATTGAGATTTCTTATGGAGGCACACTTCCGTACAGGACAGGAGAGCCGTCCGGAAGTAGCGGTCCCCCCGATTTATATAAATAATCCAAGGTTAATGATAGATACTTAAATGGTATGTAGAGCAGTGAAAAGCTTTTCGCCACATAAGGCGGCGGGGCCTGATGGCATCTTCCCAGCTCTTCTTCAGAAGAGTGTGGACCTAATAGAGGATAGGTTGACTAATAATTCAGAATCTGTCTTACTAATGCATATACTCCCCTGGCATGCAGGGAGGCTAAAGTAGTTTTCATTCCAAAACCAGGGAAGTAAGGCTATGCAGACCCGAAGGCTTACAGACCGATTAGCCTAACTTCTTTCTTACTGAAAACTTTGGAACGAATTGTGGACACAATGTTGAAAGAAAGAATACCGCACAGCATACTGAAATTTAATCAACATGCTTACATTAGGGGCAGATCTATAGAGACAGCCCTACAGGAAGTTGTGTATGATATAGAGAGAACCTTTGAATTGGGTATGAAAACAATGGCTGTATTTATCGATATAGAAGGGGCTTTCAATAATATCTTGACCACGAGTATTATTAACTCGCTGGACAACTTCGACTTGGACCAGAGATTGACTGCATGGATAAGTCATATGCTTAGGAACAGGAAGATAAGTTGTGAGGTTAATGATACAAGAATAGGAGGAAACGTATGTTACGATACGCCACAGGGGGGAATACTATCTCCCTTACTGTGGGTGGTAACCATAAATATCCTACTGAAAACATTATGCCAGGAAGGATTTGCTCCAGTCTACTACACAGACGATGTAGCGGTATTGATAAGGGAAAACAATCCTAGAGTTCTTTGTGGAAAGGCAATAGAGGCTCTAAATTTAGCTCACAACTGGGCTACAGAAAGAGGTCTCAATGTAAAACCGAATAAGACAGAAATTTGTATGTTTACAAGAAAACAGAACATTCCACAACGACCGGTTTTTCGGAATAGTATAATACAAATAAGCAAGAAGGTCAAATATCTAGGTCCTGGAAGGACCATATAGAGAGTAGGGTAATCGAGACCCAAAGAGTCTGGACGTAATGTAGAAAGGCAATCGGGTCCCAATGGGGAATGAGCCCAAATATGGCACGCTGGCTCTATACGAGTGTGGTAAGATCAATTGTGACGTACGCCTCGTTAGTATAGTGGACGTCATTAGAAAAGAAGGTGAATGTCAAACATCTTCAAAAAATACAGAGACAGTGCTTTATCGGCATCTGTGGCGCAATAAGAACCATATCAACTAAGGCGATGGAAAATATTCTATCAATACTGCCTATTGATATACAGGTTAAATATGAAGCACCCTTGCTGCTACAAGATTGATGGTGACGGATGAGTGGCTGGAGAAAGAACACATAACCAAACACCAGAGTATAATACACGTCTTACCTAGGAACAATGTACGCATAGTTCTGTTCGACAAGATTCGTATAAAATATGTACAAACACACTGTATCAACATAATATCGGAAGGTATGGAATGGGAGAATGCGGATAGAACGAACTCCATGACCAACCTGTACACGGACGGGTCGAAAATTGGCGACCGATCCGGTGGCGGTTCCTATGACATGGGTCGTAACTATCACAAATAATTCCGCGTACCGGATCATAACACAGTATTTCAAAGTGGATAAAATGGCTAAAGGAAATCGATAACAGACTACCGGTTCGTATACTCACGGATAGTAGGGGAATTATCGAGGCCCTAAGGAATCATGTGGCTCAATCTCGGTGTTTACTACAATACAAGGATGAGATTAACTCATACACGCGATGTGGGAGCATAGAGATAATATGGATTATAGGACATAGGGAATACCTGGAAATATTGAGGCAGATAGGCTAGACAAGATGGGAGCATTAATGGCAAACATCACACAGATAATCCGAAGCCATTTCAGGTTTTTAAAAACGAACTGAAATAATGGGCCATAGAATTGCATACAAGGGATTGGCAACACTCTACCGGAGGTAGGGTAACCAAAATTCTACGGGGGGACCCAGATGGTAATAGGACAAAAGAGATCCTAACACTGAGTAGGCAAGTACTACGGAGACTGGTTCATTTAATAACAGGACATACAGAGTTGAGGACTCACCAGGTACGGATGGGTATCGTTGACGATATAACATGCAGTGCCTGTCAGGAGGAGGACGAACCACTGGAGCTCTACGTGTGCCACTGTCCAGCTTTCAGCCAGGTCAGAAGACAGGCATTTAATCAGGGGATTATACAGGAGATGGATGTTATCAAATTCTAAGGTTTTTTGGAAGGTACGAAGGAGGTCCCATAGAATGGTGACTCCTACTTTAGAGCGCATAACAGGCCTATTGCGGCCTAAGTGTAATCCTTGAGAGGATTGGGATGACTTATGCCCCTCTTTTCAACCTAACCTAACCTAACCTAAAGCCGCGCCTGAGAAATTTCCATCAAACAAAAAAAATTCAAGAAAAATAAAAAAATATCCAGAGCAAGACGAAATAAAAATTATTGAAAGTTTATCCCAAGTATATCTACAAGCACTATTAGACCCCACCATTAAGCGTAGTTTCTCAATACAAAATGATGGTAGATAATGAAGAACTGTCTAAAATGACTTTATGCTCTAAGTGGGCCTTTGACAGAAGTTCAGGACATAGTTCATATAAACAAGCCTTTCATGGCATTAACGTTGATTGTACCATTGAAACAAGTTTGTTAAAAAAAAATTATTTGAAAAAATCCTTTAACGTCTTCCATTAGGTTTTGCAGGCCGCTGAAAACTGAATTTTTGAAGGAAACGACTTACAATATTATACCAAAAAAAACGAACAGTGCAGACAGAAAAAAGGCTCTTGTCAATTACGTAGTATTAGTTGTAGTGAGATTAGTGAAAGTTAATCACAAACTATTTCTAGTGATGATTGACGATAAAGTTTGTAACGCTATTACAGACGCAAAGTCGACACAAATGTGGTGCCGCAAGTAAATATGTAAGTATGTATTTCAGCAATATTGATAAAATTTCAAAATATGATAATATAGATAGCAGTTTGATTTAACTGTCCTTCATTTATTTTTTATTTTTTTATGTATTGTTTGTACTTAGAGTGAATACCATTATTATAATTACTATAATAATCTACAAATAGTGAATACCCCTATTATTATTAGTATCAGTTCATATATCAAATTACAATAAAATTATTTTTCTTTAAAAAACGTTTTTATTGGTTAATTTAATGAATTTTTTTAGCAATAAGAGTATTATGTTACATTAAATTATTTTGTTGATTTAGCATTTTTGTTAATTATTAAGTAGTAAATATTTAAAATATTAAAATATGTGCAGTAATAAAAATATTGTCTTTTATTATTGTGCGACTTTACCTTCAAGTTACAAGGGCTTGAGGGATAAAAACCAACAAATTAAAAAAACAGTTCAAATTTATGTGTTTGAATTGGCAACTTATTAATTCATTATCAAACATTTTTTGGTGACCCCTAGATAAGGACACGCATCCTTCAGCAAACACGCATCCTTGAGGAAAGCACCAAGCACATTTGGTGACTCCTTGAAACAGCGAGCTAAATCATCACACATCCTTCAGCAAAGCATCAAACACATTTTGGGTGACACTTTGGAGCAGCACGCGTCATCGCAGCCATCAAGACATCTAATATTCTTTGGCATTCACTGAATAAACTTTGCAGACATTATGGAACAGCTCTTAGATCTTCAAAATAAAACTGGTGAAACAATCCAGACTATTGTGAGAAACTTCAAAAAGGATTCCTCAGACCGGAAATAAAAGGCTGGCTATTTTGAGGAGAGGCTACAGCGCCTACAGGAATCTTGGAACCAGTTTCAGGAAACGGATTCCAAGATTCGAGATATGTGCGAAGAACCTATGGAGCTCGAGTACTTCTCTAAGGACTATTACGAAAAAATCAAACGCGTAGCCTGCAAATACATGGAATTATTCGAAAAAGAAGCCACTTGTCTAAAACGAAATCCGATAACTGAGAGCTTAATCAATGAAGGGGATAAACCTTTAAGAAAAGTTCCCAGCAACGCATGCGGAATTATGAGAAAATTTAATGCCAAACTATCAGCATTCATTCGGTTATTACACGGAGTTATAATTACAGAAGACCAACCTCTACAATATTTTGAAATAAAAATAGATATAATAAAGAAGTCATAGGAGCAAATCGAGATGCTTCATGATGAAGCTCACGAAACATTAACAGATCCGGTAGCCAACGGGCTAGATCAGGATCTATATAACAAAACAGTCGATAAAATGTATCAAGTGTTGGTCAATCTTGCTGTTAAGACTGACCAAATGAGGTGTGTTGCCCCTACACAAAACGGAGTAGCACCTGTTTCAAACATTGGTAGTTCGATACATCTGCCAAAACTTACGATTCCAAAATTTGAATCATTTTAGAATTATCTAAAATGGGGCCAATTTCACGATTTATTTTCTGAAATGGTAGAAAAATAACCGATACCATCAATTCAAAAAATGTGGTACCTAAAGAGCAACTTGTCAGGGGAAGCTGAACATCTAATCAGTCAATTTTCCCTTTCCGAATCAAATTATACGGCTGCTTGGAAAACGTTACAGGAACGTTACAACAACAAAAGAATTCTTGTGGCGAACTTGGTGGACAAAATACTCAATCAGCAGTCCGTGACGTCAATCAAAGACCTACATGATACCACCAAGGAGTGTTTATTGGCACTAAATAACTTGGAAATTGATACATTATCATGGGATGCAATCCTCATACAAATCCTAATCAAAAAACTTGATAGGAACACCCACATAAGGTACATGCAATCATTAACAAAACCAAAAGATCTACCATCTATAAACGAATTTCTATCGTTCCTGGAACTTCATTTTCAATCAATGGAGGCAATTTCCACAAAAGAAAAAACTTCCCAAAAGGCAGTTTCAGCATCAATTTCGTCAAATTATAACATGCAGACTTTGCAGTGGAAATAATCATAAATTATACCATTGCAACAAGTTTCTGCAGTTATGCGAAGAGGCACGACTACGTTGGGTTCAACGTCAACACTTATGTGTCAACTGCTTTGGTAGTGACCACAATTCAAAATTTTGCAATGCTGGTAACTGCAAAAAATGTACTAAAAAACACAATACGCTGCTTCATTTCGAAAAGAAGGACAGCATTCAAAAACATAAAAGGCCATCAGTAGAAACTCTCCACAGCAACATAAAGATTCAAATCATCAGGTCACTTCAGCCACTACATCACCACTCAACGTTGATGCGGGCCGCCAGGGCACATCAAGTGGAAGGAAATATACTTTAAATTTCGTAGCAGTTACATCAGCAACAAACAATGTTAGTTCTGGACACCAGGGCTATGTTTTGTTGGCCATAGCAAAAGTCGTCATGACAGCATCAAATGGCATGACTGAGGAGTTCAGAGCTGTATTAGATTCAGGCTCACAAGTAAACATAGTCTCCAAACGCCTCTGTCAAAAGTTGTTTATGTCACCATCGGGAGCATCACTTTGTCTCGGCGGCATTGGTGAAGTTCAACGAAAATCAAAATATCGCATAAATGTTGAGTTGAAATCCAGAACTCGCAAGTTCTCAACAAACATGGAAGCTTATGTACTTCCAAGCATTATCCCACCGCAACCAAATCAGTACATTGATATCTCAAATTGGAATATTCCTAACAATATCGATTTAGCTGATCCCCATTTTGATCAACAAGAAAGAATAGATGTGCTCCTTGGAGCAAAATTCTACTATAGATTGACTCAAAGTGGAACAATACATCTTGGCGACAATCTGCCAACACTCCAAAACACGCAATTGGTCTGGATTGTAGGCGGCGCAGTTGAAAAAAATCTAGTGTCTAAGCCGCTAGAAGCGCTAACATGTGCAATATTGGAAGACACCTCACTCGAAGAAGCCATTGAAAATCTTTGGAAATTGGACGAGATTGAAGACAACAAAAAGGATTTGTCACCGTCAGAAAAATATTGTGAATCACACTTTATCCAACATGTACGCACCAATGCAGATGGCCGCTTTGTAGTCAGTCTCCCTTTTCGAGAAAACCCAACAGCATTGGGGGAATCCAAAACAATGGCGTACAACAGATTTATGAGCCTAGAACGTCGACTTCTGCAAAAGGAAGACATACGAGCTCAATACATAAAATTCATGCAAGAATATGAACAATTAGGACATATGGAAAAGGTTGATATTAATGCCGTATTGGACCCCAAATATTTTATTCCTCACCACTGTGTCTTCAAACTAGACAGTACCACAACAAAACTAAGGGTCGTCTTTGATGCCTCAGCGAAAACATCATCAGGCCATTTGTTAAATGACTTGATGTATACAGGGCCAAATGTGCAAAGTGAATTAATTTCTATTTTGCTACGTTTTCGATTACCAAAATTTGTTTTTACCACTGACATTGAAAAAATGTACAGGCAAATTGTAATGCATCCCGATGATCAAAAATATCAGTTAATTATTTGGAGAGAAGATCCATTGCTTCCCATTACTTACTACAAACTCAACACGATCACATATGGGACACGAGCAGCGCCGTATCTTGCCACAAGATGTTTTCAAAAAATTGCGGATGAAAATTTCATAAACTATCCATATGGCGCACAAATGCTCAAACACAATTTTTACGTAGATGATGGCCTTGGTGGTTTAGACATTCTCAATATTGCACTTGCGATACAGCAAGAACTAATTTTAATTTTAAGAAGTCATGGCTTCAATTTGAAAAAATAGTGTGCAAATCATCCTCTCTTACTGAAAGATATTTCAGTCAGTGATCAGGAAGTGGATTTAGATTTCAGCAGTACCAACACCAACACAGTAAAAACATTAGGATTACTGTGGTTACCTACAACAGACCAGTTTTGCATTAAGGTCTAAGCTAATAATCCACATACGGTTTCAAAGCGTGCAGCAACCTCAGATTTGGCTAAATTATTTGATCCTCTCGGGCTGCTGGCACCCGTACTTGTCAAGGCAAAGATTTTCATTCAAAAATTATGGCAGCTAAAGCTAAACTGGGATGAACCATTACCTAAAGATCTTCATGAAAATTGGACTAAATTCAGAAATGACTTAAACAGCTTAAACAATTTCAAAATTCCTCGACACATCTTTAATGGGAATCTTCCAGCAAGTACACAATTACACATATTCCCAGATGCTTCTGAAAAGGCTTACGGTGCAGTTGCCTATATACGAGCAACACTTAAGGATAGAAGAGTTGTTGTATAACAGACTTTACCACGCCTAGAGTTATGTGCTGCCGTCATGGCTGCGCAACTTGGACACAGAATTGAAACTGATCTTCAGATTACAAATCTACCTATGTTTTTATGGACAGGTTCAGAAATAGTGCTATCTTGGATAAACGCTCAATCTTCAATGTACCATACATTTGTAGCTAATCGAGTTTCCAAAACACAATCATTGGCATTGTCCAAACAATGGCGCCATGCCGGTTCCAAGGATAATCCAGCTGATATACTCTCCAGAGGACTACCGGCAACAAAATTCGCCGAATGCAGTTTATGGTTTCATGGCCCGCTGTTTCTGCACGGAAAAGAACAAATTTGTCCACCTGAATTATCGCATCGACTTATTCCAAATGACAAAGAGAAAAAGAAGCACCTAGTTGCTCCAATGATGATTTTGTTTACAAGATTCCGCATAAAAACTCATTTAGGACTCTTCAAAGAACACCAGGATACATGCTTAGATTCATCAGAAACTGTCGAATGAAAAAGGAAGAACGCCCAACATATAAGGCACTAATTCCGACTGAGCGGGATGATGCACTATTCTTAATCATAAAAACTATTCAAAGGTCCGACTTTTCTCCAGAGTTAAATCAACTTCGAAAAAACAAAGAAGTCGATAAAGAAAGCTCTATCATAAGTCTTTGTCCATTTATAGATGATTCAGACATACTACGGGTTGGAGGACGATTGGAAGCGTCAGTGCTATCGTATGATGCTAAACATCCAATGCTGATTCAATATAATGATCCCATCGTAAAACTTTTATTCATCATGATTCACGAAGAAAATAGTCACTGTGGACCACAAGCACTTTTGAACACAATCAGACAACGATTTTGGCCAATAAAAGGTAAAATAATGGCGCGAGCAACAGTACAGAAATGCGTAAGATGTACCAAGGCTCGACCACAATTATGTCAACAAATTATGGGAAATCTGCCACAGACTCGGGTTACCACAGCACGACCTTTTATCAATGCTGGTGTAGATTATTGTGGACCGTTCTGGACTCACTATAAGATTAGAGGCAAACGACCAACGAAGGCATATATAGCGGTAATCTGCTGTTTTTCCACAAAAGCAGTTCATCTTGAATTGGTATCAAACTTGTCAACAGACGCTTTTATTGGCGCATTAAAACGATTTATTGGCCGCCGAGGTCGATGCAAAAACATCTATTCTGACAACGCTACGAATTAAAAATCAATTAACAGAACTAGATGATAGCATTTACTCTTCTAAAGCAAAATCATCAATTATTTCCGCTTCTAGTTCAAAAGGAATACATTTTCATTTCATTCCACCGAGAGCACCACATTTTGGAGGTTTATGGGAAGCAGCCGTTAAGTCAGCGAAGCATCTTTTACTTCGGAATGTAACAAATTCATCCCTAACCCATAAAGAATTGGAAACGATCATAGTAGAAATTGAAGCCATACTTAACTCTCGTCCACTAACACCAATATAAAATGATCCAAATAACCTTGAAGCATTAACTCCTGACCATTTCCTTATTGGCGAACCACTTACCTCGCAAGTCAATAGCAGGGCACAACTACCAAAAGCCTCAGTTTTATCTCATTGGAAATTAGTATCCCATCTCAAAAAGGAATTTTGGGACAGATGGTCTACAGAGTACTTAAATGAACTACAACAACGTAGCAAATGGCAGAGACAACTTGCCAATATTAAGGTTGGAGACATGGTTATTATAAAAGAAGATAACACACCTATTATGAAATGGCCATTGGGAAGAATTACTCAAGTTAATTGTGGTGATGACGGTGCAGCAAGAGTCGCAGAAGTAAAAACCGCATCAGGAACATTTAAACGTCCAATTCACCAACTCGCTTTACTACCCATAGAACAAGATCCTGAAATTACTATTCCTACTGAAAATAACAATGGCAACATTAAAAGTTCAAATGATGAACCTAAGGCCAAGAGAGTTAAAATACCAACAAACCATCTAACACTTGCGTTCCTTACTATACTATTACTGTTACCAGCTAGCATGTGGATCTTCAGTGAAAAATAAAAGGTTCGGGTCAAAGTTCGGAATCCATTTCGAACAAATTGGAACAGCCGCTATATCAACCACCGAATGGAATCTGTTCGTATACTACGATCTAGCTGCTTATTGGTCCAAAACATCAATCCTTGTCAATGGGACAAGATCAATACAAATCATCTGTAAGATGCTACAACACAATACATCATGCCTCAGTACGATTGATCACTTTGAACAAATGGAAAATGAGTTACAACTAGATAACCAACTATTGCGAAGCAAAAGGGGTGCACTGGATATAGTTGGCAATGTGGCCCATTCATTATTTGGCATCCTGGATTCAGAATACGCTGAACAGATGTCTGATACAATAAAACAAGTCAATGAAAATGAAGCGTATTTGCTTAAATTGTTAAAAAATCAAACATCAATTGTTGATTCAACACTAAATATCATACGTCAGAATCAAGTAACAGCTAAAGCAAGATTTGAACGACTGGAGCACGAAATCAAAATTTATTCCGAGAAAATAGATGATATTAACAACGTCTTATTACAATTGCAACTCAACCAATTGTTTAATTCAGCGGTTCTTGAATTAACTCTAATTGCAAATAACATTAGAAAAATACAGTCATCAATCCTTAGCACACTTATGGACACGCGTCATGGAAAAATCAGTCCGTGGTTACTCACCGTGGTCATTCACCGCAATCGCTGATTCTTCCAGTATCAGAGAAATCGAATTTGCTTCAACTATTCAAACTTATTAGCACGAGTCTATTATTATGAACGGACGACAAGCTATATCAGGCACAATAAGATCCTCATACACAAGCCTTGGAAAAATCTCAGAGTTATCATTACCTAAGAATATTACAGTCTCCATCCACAACAATTACTCAACCTCAATAAATCTGGAACATATATATGCCAAGAATATGAACGGGCTCTCAAATTTGCAAAAAAACTTTGAAGGAAGAAAACATCATAGAACTAAACAACAAATTTAAGTCCCACCAACTACACAACCATACAATTGGGTATCTTGCACTTTTCTTGAGCCTAGTGACACTCATCATAATTGCTAAAACACGCAGAAGTAAAAGTAGACAACAAAGACCGCCAATAGCTATTGAAAATGCTGAAGCCACTATCGAACTTCAACCAGTTAGACCAGAAACCAACAACAGTACTCCTACACCCATGCCATGTCAACAGGTACATAAATTTATGCTGGATATTTACTCCAGTACAACAGCTTATTCAGCTTAACCATACACCTTCATTTGGTTGAACATCCGTTCAACGTGGGGGAGAATGTTTGTACTTAGAGTCAATACCATTATTATAATTACTATAATAATCTACAAATAGTGAATACCCCTATTATTATTAGTATCAGTTCATATATCAAATTACAATAAAATTATTTTTCTTTAAAAAACGTTTTGAATGGTTAATTTAATGAATTTTTTAGCAATAAGAGTATTATGTTACATTAAATTATTTTGTTGATTTAGCAGTTTTGTTAATTATTAAGTAGTATAAATATTTCAATAAAATATTAAAATATGTGCAGTAATAAAAATATTACAAGTGCTTGAGGGATAAAAACCAACAAATTAATAAAACAGTTCAAATTTACGTGTTTGAATTGGCAACTTATTAATTCATTATCAAACATTTATTTAAATTAGTTTATGGACAATTTCCTTACAGACTATTTGAGCAGAATTGTATATTATTCAATAAAATCAATACAAATATTACGCTATTTCTGGAAAAGATTCTTTGAGTATCTTATACACTTAACATATGCATAAACTTTCGATAAAAAATGGCAAACTAGATATGACGAGAAAAAAAATTATGCTGATACAAAAAGACGCATTTAAAGAGAATTTAGAGAAAACTGGATTGATTGTTGACCAACTAAAACCAGCCTTTGGAAACTAAAATGATTGGAATACGGCAAGGCGTTTTTTTTAATGCTGAAGTATCTGCGATATTACAATTGATTTGCAGTTGATAAGAAATACGCATACAAGATTGATAGTTGTTTCCAGGGGCACTGAGGTCAAAATCGAAAGATTTTTCCAATTTCGCTAATGATACAAAAAAGTAGTTTCCTTTTTTAATGACTCAAAATTTTAACTTTCTGAGCACTTGATGATTTATACTTACAGGTCCCAGTATTGCTCATGATTCGAGCACGGTGGCATCTCAGCTGTTCTTTTCTGCAAACAAAATAATATATAAATTTTTGCACTGTGCATTTAAATAAAATAAAAAGATAAACCTCAATGGCTTTAAAACGGAAAAGATTTTGTGGCAGTAACCCAAAATTTAAAGTTACGAAAACTTCGAGTACTTTCGGCAATAGATTTCAAGTGTTATCTGACATGGAAGACGAGGATGCGTCAAGCGTGGACAACATCGTTTCTGTAAATAAACCGATAAGAGTCCCCCCAATTATTGTTGACAACGGCCATAGCTTTACTTCAGTGTTCAAACTACTAGGAGAAAGTTGTAAATATAAGAGGATGTCAATTGGAACAAAAGTCATTGCTAACTCCATGCGTGATTATGATTGTGCTCTTGAAAAAATAAAAATGGCTGACATGAAATATTTCACCCACGCGATTAAGGACAATAATAAATTCAAACTAGTGTTATTTGGTTTACCTCGACTAAGCATTGCGACCATGAAGGGCGATTTTAAACATACTTTTAACCTCGAACCAGTTAGCATAAAAGAAATAAACACCTCCCGATCAAACCCGGACGATGCGCTGTACATGCTGGAATTTAACCGCGAGCAGATTACTAAACAAGAGGTAATTAAAATTAAATTTGTAAATGGTATCGCTGTTCACTGGAGAAACCCTCTTCGGCGCTCAAGAGGCCCAACGCAATGCTCCAAATGTGCGATGTATGGTCACGGAGCATCAAATTGCCACAGATCAGCAGTGTGCTTAAGATGTGGTGGCTCACACGACTACTCAACATGCCAACTGAATAAGATTCCTAAAAAAGGTCCTGTAATCAACAAGTGTTTCAACTGCATCAAGAGAAACATGAAAAACGTAAATCATCGTGCGGATGATCCGCAGTGTCCTGCACGAAAAAATATCTGGAGATTCGACAAAAAGTGACCATCAAGAGGCGTCCAACAATAGCAAACAACGCAACGATGTACATCTGTTTTCATCGATTGAAGATTTGCATGAGACAAAACCTGAACTGAATCCCGTTTTAAATAAAAATCCAGGTAAAGAAACTGGCAGATTATCATATGCTAAAATAGCTAGCGCAAACCACAAAACTGTGGAGAGTGATAATCTGTCAAATAAACGACTTCTAGACATTTACTTTGAAGCCATTAATGCTTGGAAAAATGTAAAACTAAATACGACAAATTGAGAGTTCTAGGTAACATGCTTAGGCATGTTATATAAACCCCTGTTAACACCATGGATTTTTTAAATCTAATGCATTGGAATGCTTAAGGCTTGACAACCCCCACTGCTATTATAGAATTAGAACAAGTTCTACAACAAAAACAAATAGATATAGTTTTCATAAATGAAACATTTCTTAAACCGCAACACGTATTTAAACTTAGAAATTTTAAAGTACATAGAAAGGACCGTAACACACATGGTGGTGGCGTTCTAATCGCAGTTAGAAACAATATTCCCCACGAACGTATTTCAAAACTCCCAACATCCTCAATGGAGAACGTTTCCATAATAATTAAAATACACAATAGGCCAATAAGATTTACTTCTATTTACTGTCCAAAATACACAAATGATTTTATTAATGATATGGACACAATAACCACATCTGCTTTAGATTTCTTCATCTTTGGGGATCTCAACGCCCAGCATACGAGCTGGAATTGCCCCCACAATAATACAGCTGGTAACAGTCTTTATAACCACCAACTAAACGGTCAATATTACATTTTTTCGCCCAACACTTTTACTCGATTTAGTCAAACTGCTGCTCCAAGTCAATCGTCTTGCGTAGATCTTCTATTATAAAACTCCAATTTACAATTTTCGATACTTAAAACTCATCCTACACTACTTAACTCTGACCACACGCCGATCACCTGTGAAATAGAGTGCTCATTTTATGAGGATAGGATTCAAATACCTCAATATAAACTGGCAAACTGGAAAGAAATAGGAAAATGGGTTGAAAATGAGTTGAGAAATAATAATTTGCAATCTACTGTTTTGACACATGTAAACATTCAAGAAGTTTTGTCTAAAATTACTCACATTGTACAAGAAGCCTCGAGGCAAATACCTGTTGCAACAAAATATTGTTGGCAAAGAAAGCTGTCACGGCAAACTTTATTACTAATTGGCCAAAGAAATAAATTCGGACGTAAATTACAAAGAAGCAATAATATTACAGAAAGAAACTTTATATTGAACTTGCTTAAACAACTGAACTCTCTAATAAATAAAAACATTAGCATTGACAGAAATAACAGCTGGCATGAGTTTATAAAGAAGTTGCCAGTAGGTAGCAAAAAATTTTGGTTGCTGACAAAAGCAATGAAGGGAAAAAATAACACATTGAGCTACTTAATGGTAGATGGCGTGCATGTACACAATTGTAAAGAAAAGGCAAACATAATCGCGAACAGTTTCGAAAGTTATCACAAAACAACATATAATATGCCATCCAGAAAAGATAAAGCTGTAAGGAAACATGTTGAGTGGTTGATAACCCAAACAATACCTCGAAACACAGAGCAGTATCTAACAACAAATACTGAAGTAATAATGCTTATTAAAACGTTGAAAAATTCTAAAGCACCTGGTTTGGACGGAATAAATGCCATTATGTTAAAAAATATGACAGATAAATTTTACACCGTAATTACAAAAGTTTTTAACTGGTGTTTAACAAATGGATATTTTCCAAAGCATTTTAAAACAGCAAAAGTAGTGCCGATACTTAAGCCTAAGAAGGATGCCAGATTGCCAAATAAGTACCGGCCTATAAGTATGCTAAGTTGTCTTGATAAAGCATTCGAGAAAATCATACTGAACAGACTGAACGAGTTCACTGAGGATAATAATATAATACTAGATGAACAGTTTGGTTTTAGAAAACAGCATTCGACAGTGCACCAAGTAGAACGAATCGTAAAACTTATATCAAGTAATAAAAACCAACGCAGAAGTACAGGAATTGTTTTTCTGGATATAGAAAAAACTTTTGATTCCATATGGCATGATGGGTTAGTATATAAACTTAATATGTTTGGATACCCAGTCTATCTGCAAAAGATCATACAAAGTTTTTTGAACGAAAGAACATTCGTTGTAAATGTAGAGAATGAACTTTCTTCCCCGCGGCTCATTCCTGCAGGACTACCACAAGGATCAGTTTTATCGCCTACACTATACTCAATTTTCATCTCTGATTTCAAAATATTAAGAGAACAGGCAGCTGCATTATACGCAGATGATACGGCAATCATAACAACGGGGAAAGTCTCCAATGCTATTATCAAGAAAATGAAAAATGGGCTGTTACACGCTGAAAAATACTTCTCTAAGTGGAAAATTAAGACTAATGAAGCAAAGACACTAGCTATAATTTTTCCTTTCAACAAATCACCTAAAAGAACACCTACTCTCGCCTTATCTCTGGGTGCAACAGAAATACCTCTCAGAGAAACTGTGAAAAAGCTCCAAGTCATACAAAACAAGAATCTGAAGATTATATTCAACCTACCGAGACGATATTCAACAAATAGATTACATAGAATATACCAACAGGATATGTTTGTAACAGTGATCAATAATATCACACAAAGATTTGAAACCCACAACAGGATTTCAAATTCAGCCTTGATAAGAAATTTGTAATATTATTTTCTTCTCCAACTTTATATGAAGTTGACAGAAGATTTAATGTAAAAATTTCTCTTAATTCCTATTAGGTTTTTTATCTATTTTTTCCCTATAATGTAAATAAAATCTTTCAGATGTCTATTTTAAGTTAATTCTAAATCATTTATATTTGTTGTAATACTAATATAGTAATAACTCAAAATAGGTGTATAAGAAATTTGTATATATTTTTAACTGTGATGATGATAGATTAAATAAAATTAAAAAAAAAACTTACAGGTCTCCCATGAAGAATGCTTACACAGTAAAGTTATTATGAGAATATTAAGCTTGTCTATTCTATATGTATATATAACATACATACATACATACTTACGTTGTTTTCATCGAACCGTGTTTAGTAGGCCGACTAAACATTAAAGAAATTAAAAATATACAATACCATAAAAAATTATTATAAAAGAATAACAGCCATGAGCATCAGACAACGAAATAGTGTACTTTTTAAGCCTTTGCCTACACAAGTTTACGTCAACGACATCGAAAAAGAAAGACATTAAAAAATGTATACATGCCACACTTTATACACAAATACATCTTGAGTGTACAGGACTGTGCATTGAAGACATTGAAAACATTGAATTCACTTTATGTCCGTTTACACATTTGCGGTGATGATAACATTATATTTGTTTTTGTATCTTCATAAAATTAATGGATGTGTGCGAAGCAGAGAATATTACTCGCTTGTTCGGCAGTACTGCTATAGTAAATTCGTCACAATTGGCAGTACTTACTTGATGTACTAATATATTGCATGAATTCGTTATCGTATATATGCAAGCGAGCAAAATTCTTTTTCTGTCATATTCTTTCTATTGTTTACGTTGAAAAAAAATGTGTACAATAGTTTTCTAGCCGAAGCACAACCGACGTCAAACACTGCTTATTATTTACACTGCTCTGCAAAAAATAACTTTTTGTTGCGCCTTTAAATAAAACTATGTGCACCGTGCGGATTTTGCTGCGCTAAATTCGAATCCATATTCGGCTTTTTTCCATCAGGTCCAGATTTTTTTATGGGCGTAGCATTTTTTTGCCCCTAAATTAGCCAGGTACGTAGACATATTTCACCCTAACTCGGGAACGAGTTATCCGATTCTAAAAAAATTGTTTTTCCTGCAAAATTCTTAGTTTTTTTCAGATTAAAAATTTAAAAAAATTTTAAGCAAATATTCAACACTTTGCACCTTGATCTAATAGTTACAGATCTAAGAAATAAAAACAGCTATAAACCATAAAAATCTGTTATAAAATTTAGATTTTATTTTCAATTTACCGCAGGTACCCAATGCTGTAATGCTACCACCAACCTTTCATATGCGTGACGATAGCATTTCGTTAGACGAACAGGTAAAGAGTCTAAAGTACAACGGTATTTTGCATGGATTTTGGATTTAAAAGTTATAATATAGTATTTTTCACTAATCTGTAATTCTAAATCGAGAAAATTAGAGTAGATTCTAATATTTATTACAGCAGTATATGTGGAAATTGATGGGCAATAAGTGAGTCAATTTTAATTTGATATCATGTGGTTAAAATCATTTGGAAATCCAACAAGTACACCTTATATTCCGAATATAAAAAAATCTGGACCTGATGGAAAAAAAACCGAAAACGGATTCGAGTTTAGCGCATCAAAATCTATATCGTCCACATAGTTTTATTCAAAGGCGGATTTGGCTGCTGAGCAGTGTTATTTGTGCTTCTCGCTAAACGCTGATTGATGTGTCGGCATCATTCGAGGGTTTAAAAATTGTTAGACTGTGTTTTGACCAACAAGTGTGAAGTTGAAGATTGTTGAATAAAAAAATAGCATTTGTTTAGTTTTTCGAGGAGAAAAGTGAATTTTCAAATGAATCAGTAGTCTTTTTGTTTTCTTTCATTATTAAAGTAAATTTATTTATTTATTTATTTATTGAGACTTAAAAATTTCATACCAACTAGCTATATTATACATTAATTAGAAACTTAAAATTATAAAGTATTATTTTATTTTTAATAATTGCTGCATGCTTATAAATTGATGAAAATAACTAATAAGTTAATTAAAAGTTGTCTTTAATATAAACAAGTAAAAGTGCTATATTCGGCTGTGCCGAATCTTATATACCCTTCACTAACGTACGTCTGCTTTCTAACTTATAAAATAGTTTCAGTTAGGAAAAAATAACAACTACTTCAGTTGCGTTTTTAGGTTACATAAAAAAATATTCCAAATTTCCCACCCTTGGAAAAGAAATTTTAATAAAAAAAATTTTTTTTTGCAGAATGTGTAAAGCGGTTTTATTTAAGCAAAAGTACAAATATTTAACCATTTTGGTAAAGTTCATGTTATACAAAATATTGCAGTATGCAACCCTGGAATCAAAATTTTTATTTTTCTTTTTAATTTTTAATACCAATTTTGTTTTGCCGAAATAAAAAAAAATTTTAACTTCGAAAAAAACGACATTAATTGATTTTTGGTTATGTATTGTGTAAAAAAATTTTAAATTTCGGAACCCTGGATGGGAACTTTAAATTTTTAAATTTATTTTTAATCAATGCAAATCTTAATGATACCAAAAATGGGTTTATTTAAGAAAAGCTTAAAATATTTTAACATATTAGTTACCATATATATGTACCACAAAATACCGAATGTACCAAAAAAAAAAAATAAAATTTCCCACCCCTGGAGACGAAAACTAATTTTTTTTAAATAATGTTTTACCAATGCAAGTCTTTATGATGTATAAAGCGGTTTTATATAAGAAGAACTAAAATTTGTTACAATTTTTGTCACTTTCATGTACTACAAAACATTGCAGTATCCAACACTGGAAACGAAATTTTGATTTTTTTAAATTTTGGATACCAAATTTGTTTTGCCAGAGTAAAAAATTATTTTAACCAAGAAGAAACGACGTTAATTGATTATTGGTTATGTTATTGTATTAAAAAATTCAAATTTCCTAACCCTGGATGGGAACTTTAAATTTAAAAACATTTTTTCATCCATACAAATCTTCATGTTACCAAAAACGGTTTTATTTAAGAAAAACTTAACATATTTATATATTTTAGTTATTATATGTACCACAAAATACCCAATGTGCTCAAAAAATATTTCAATTTCCGATCCCTGGAGGCGAAAATTAAAACTTTTTAAAATAATTTTTACCAATGCAAATCTTCATGATGTATAAAGTGGTTTTATTTAAGAAAAACTACAAATTTGTAACCATTTCTGTCACTTTCTTGTACTACAATATATATCAGTTTTCGAGCCCTGGAATCGAAATTGGTTTTTTTTTTTAATTTTGATACCAATTCTGTTTTACCAGGACAAAAAATTATTTTAACAAGGATAAAACGATGTTAGTTGATTTTTAGTTATTTTAATGTACAAAAAATATTAAAATTTCCTAACCCTGGATAAGAATTTTTAAATTTTAAAATTTTTTTTCCATCTATGCAAATCTTCCTGATATATAAAATGGTTTTATTGAAGAAAAACTTAAAATTGTTAAACATTTTAATTATTATATGTACCACAAAATACCGAATGTGTCAAAAAAACTTAAATTTCCGAACCCTGGAATCGAAAATTTAATTTTTTTAAAACTATTTGTTACCAATGGAAGTCTTCATGATGTATAAAGCGGGTTTATTTAAGAAAAATTACAAATTTGTTGCCACTTTCGTTACTTTCATGTACTACAAAATATTGCAGTACCGAACCCTGGAATCGATATTTTGATTTTTTTTTAAATTTTTGGTACCAATTTTGTTTTGCCTAAATAAAAAGTAATTTAACCAGGAAAAATGACGTCAGTTGATTTTTGGTTAGTTTATTGTATAAGAAAAATTTGAATTTCCTAACCCTGGATGGGAACTTTAAATTTTAAAGTTTTTTTCATCCATGCAAATCTTCATTACACCAAAAACGGTTTTATTTAAGAAAAACTTAAAATTTTTTAACATTTTAGTTATTATATGTACCACAAAACACCGAATGTACCAAAAAAAAAAAAATTTTAATTTCCCATCCCTGGAAAATTTTTTTTTTTAGTTTTAAATGGACAATTGAGGAGTCCCAAGGCATGAAATAGGTTCAATTTTTAAATAAGCAAAAAAATAATCTGTTTTTGGTGTTAATTTTGCGTCGAGAAATAGGTGTAAGCTTCCCAGCTCTGGAACCGTCCTTCCGAACGAAGTCTCTAGCTCTTCTGGGGGCTTGGGAAAACCGATTTCACGTACAGACAGACGGACATCACTCAATCGTCATCGCTATTCATAAGGATCCGAAATATATATACTTTATGGGGTCGCATATTGATATCGAAGAAATTACACACGGAATGACAAACCTAAATATACCCTTTCACATTTTTGTGAAGGGTATAAAAAACAGTGTTTGCTCCCGACACTTTATGATTATCAAAACAGTGAAATCTATTTAAAATAAACTTAAAACTAAACCTTAAAAATAAACTTAGAATTAATATTAAAACTAACTATTACCCTCTGTGAATACCGGGAGTATTTCTATAATAAAAGTTTTGTCCAGGAATATTTTCAAATTGTTGTTTAGAAATGCATATTGCTGAAAGATAATTTATATTTGACCAACTTAAATCAGTTTCACTAGATAATATTTCATTCATAATATTGCCTTCAAAAAAATTTATTTTCGGATATAGGTATTATTGAAGATCTGTCATATATAAAATTATTTGAAAATCTGTTTAAACGCGTTTTATAATTTTTCCAACACATTTTCGTAAAATGTCTTTCAAAAATTTAAATTTTTTTCATACATGTTGACGAAATACTAAACCAAATTGGAAATGCATAAATAAGTATAGTCCGAATACAAACTTTATATAAAAGTAATTTTGTTTTTACGGGTAAAGATTTATTATTCAAAAATTTTGTAAACGCTTCTTTTACTTTGTTTGTTTTTTCTAAATTGTATTTAACATGATTATTAAACTTAACTAGTCTATTGAAATTTACACCGAGATATTTGAAACTGTCTTTAAAAGAGATTTCATTTCTGTTTAAAAACAATTTTAATTTTTTACTTTCTGGGACTACAGTATATTTGCATTTTCCTGATGCATTTCGTAAGCGTAATGTATAACTTTTCGATACATTTATCTTAATTCCCCAAAACGAATAAAAATCATTGACATGTTCAAGATGTGAAGATGCAAGATTAAGAGCTGTTAAAGGTGATTCATCATGGGCATATAACAATGAGTCATCTGCATAAAGAATTTCTGTTAAATTATTAAAAAGGTGTGGAAAATCTGATATAAATATATTATATAGACGTGGCGCCAAAATTGAACCTTGTGGAACTCCACAATAAACATTGCCTTGTATCGAAAGTGTATTTTCAATTTCAACACAAAATTTTCTATTTTCAAAAAAACTTCGAAACATTTTTACAATATATGGACTAAAACCTATGGAAATCATCTTATATAAAATAACATTACGATATGCTTTGTCAAACGCTTTTTCAATATCAAGAAAAATTCCCGCTGTGCATTCCCGTTTTCTAAGATGTTGAATTACGTCATTAGCATAGCATCACTTTGGTAAATTAACATTATTTACAGGTATATTTTTAATAAATGATTTGTTATACCCTTCACAAAAATGTGAAAGGGTATATTTAGGTTTGTCATTCCGTGTGTAATTTCTTCGATATCAATATGCGACCCCATAAAGTATATATATTTCGGATCCTTATGAATAGCGATGACGATTGAGCGATGTCCGTCTGTCCGTCTGTCTGTACGTGAAATCGGTTTTCCCAAGCCCCCAGAAGAGCTAGAGACTTCGTTCTTGGACTGATCGATTGGAAGTGAGCTAACTTAGAGTGGTATATATAGAAAAATCGGAAGGACGGTTCCAGAGCTGGGAAGCTTACACCTATTTCTCGACGCAAAATTAACACCAAAAACCGATTATTTTTTGCTTATTTGAAAATTGAACCTATTTCATGCCTTGGGACTCCTCAATTGTCCATTTAAAACTAAAAAAAGAAAATTTTTTTTCCAGAGATGGGAAATTAAAATTTTTTTTTGGTGCATTCGGTGTTTTGTGGTACATATAAACTAAACTGTTTAAAAATTTCAAGTTGTTCTTAATTAAACCCCTTTTTGGTAACATGAAGATTTGCATGGATGAAAAATAATTTTAAAATTTAAAGTTTCCATCCAGGGTTAGGAAATTTTAATTTTTTAATACAATAACATAACCAAAAATCAACTAACGTCGTTTTTTCCTGGTTAAAATTACTTTTTATTTCAGCAAAACAAAATTGGTTTTAAAAATAAAATAAATAAAAATTTCGATTCCAGGGTTCGGTACTGCAATATTTTGTAGTACATGAAAGTAACGAAAGTGGTAACAAATTTGTAATTTTTCTTAAATAAAACCGCTTTATACATCATGAAGACTTCCATTGGTAACAAATAGTTTTAAAAAAATTAAATTTTCCATTCCAGGGTTCAGAAATTTAAGTTTTTTTGACACATTCGGTATTTTGTGGTACATAAAATATTTAAAATGATTAAAAATTTTAAGTTTTTCTTAAATAAAACCATTTTATACATCAGGAAGATTTGCATAGATGGAAAAAAAAATTTTAAATTTAAAAATTCTTATCCAGGGTTAGGAAATTTTAATATTTTTTGTACATTAAAATAACTAAAAATCAACCAGCATCGTTTTATCCTGGTTAAAATTATTTTTTGTCCTGGTAAAACAGAATTGGTATCAAAATTAAAAAAACAAGTTTCGATTCCAGGGCTCGAAAACTGATATATATTGTAGTACAAGAAAGTGACAGAAATGGTTAAAAATTGTAGTTTTTCTTCAATAAAACCACTTTATACATCATGAAGATTTGCATTGGTAAAAACTATTTCAAAAAGTTTTAATTTTCGCCTTCAGGGATCGGAAATTGAAATATTTTTTGGGCACATTCGGTATTTTGTGGTACATATAATATCTAAAATATATAAATATGTTAAGTTTTTCTTAAATAAAACCGTTTTTGGTAACATGAAGATTTGTATGGATGAAAAAATGTTTTTAAATTTAAAGTTTCCATCCAGGGTTAGGAAATTTGAATTTTTTAATACAATAACATAACCAATAATCAATTAACGTCGCTTCTTCTTGGTTAAAATAATTTTTTATTCTGGCAAAACAAATTTGGCATCAAAAATTTAAAAAAATCAAAATCTCGTTTCCAGTGTTGGATACTGCAATGTTTTGTAGTACATGAAAGTGACAAAAATTGAAACAAATTTTAGTTCTTCTTATATAAAACCGCTTTATACATCATAAAGACTTGCATTGGTAAAACATTATTTTAAAAAAGTTAGTTTTTGTCTCCAGGGGTGGGAAATTTTATTTAATTTTTTTTTTGGTACATTCGGTATTTTGTGGTACATATGGTAACTAATATGTTTAAAAATTTTAAGCTTTTCTTAAATAACCCCATTTTTGGTATCATTAAGATTTGCATTGATTAAAAATAAATTTAAAAATTTAAAGTTCCCATCCAGGGTTCCGAAATTTAAGATTTGTTTTATACAATACATAACCAAAAATCAATTAATGTCGTTTTTTTCGAAGTTAAAACTGTTTTTTATTTCGGCAAAACAAAATTGGTATTAAAAATTAAAAAGAAAAATAAAAATTTTGATTCCAGGGTTGCATACTGCAATATTTTGTATAACATGAACGTTACCAAAATGGTTAAAAATTTGTACTTTGGTTAAATAAAACCGCTTTACACATTATGCTAAAAAAAATTTTTTTTATTAAAATTTCTTTTCCAAGGGTGGGAAATTTGGAATATTTTTTTAAGTAACCAAAAAACGCAACTGAAGTTGTTATTATTTTTTCCTAACTGAAACTATTTTATAAGTTAGAAAGCAGACGTACGTTAGTGAAGGGTATATAAGATTCGGCACAGCCGAATATAGCACTTTTACTTGTTTTTATTTCCTGATATCTTAAAAATTTCTTTAAAAGCCGTTGGACCTGGAATTATGTTTTTGAGTTTATCATTAACAATTTTGACTTGTTCTAATTTTATTCGTTCTTTGATAATAATTCTGATTAAATTTATTTGCTTTGAAACTAATAAATATCCCGGATTGTTCCTACTTAGAGTTCGTCTATATATTCTAGTTAAGTCTTTCTGCCAAGTATATTTTACATTTAAAAGTTTTTTTACAGTTTCGGATATAACAAATTTTTGTTCAGATATTCACAAGATTCATTTTCATAGTTCGATAAATTTTTATTGATTGGTGAAAAATTATTTAAAAGCGGTGAACTAACGTCGAATTTAAATGATTTCCAATCCGTATTTTTAAATGAAACAAAATTATCAGGCACTTTTAGTAAAAAATTAAACTCATTAAATTTGACCTCTAATTTGAGGGGAACATGATCTGAAAAAGTAGGAAGTGTATAAGTTCTAAAATTAGATTCAACTTCATCAAAAGAAAATGATCTAAGTGAGAGGAACCTCCTGGATATGTAGGATTAGAATCGCAAATTCTAGTTATCGAAAACGATTCATTTTGAAGCCAATTATGTAACACTTCACCATTAAAATTATTTATTGAATCTTTGCAAGAAATATGTTTAGAGTTTAAGTCACATCCCAAAATTAATCCATCGAAACTTTGAGAATGATTTAATATTGTAGAAAGACCTGAACAAATGATTTGACGACCGCAATTACTTGCAAAATATATAGATCCACATAGAAATTTTTTATTGATACTATTAATGGATAAATCTATTTCCATGAAGAGATTTGGAAACCTTAAATTTTGAATATCCACTTTGTAAAATGCTAGAGATTTTCTAATAGCTAAGCCAACACGTAATGCGCTATCATCTTTTAGAACAAAAAAATTGTCTAAAAAGAACGGAGCATTATTTGATAAGTGCAATTCTTGCAAAAAGGCAATATCTACTCGAAATTGATCTAATAATTTACTAAGTTCAATTCTCCTGCTTATATTAACAAAAGATCCAACGTTAAATGTCAATAAATTCATGTATTTACGGCCCATATACATTTTGAACATCCTTCATTAAACTCAAACATTCTTTTTTTGCTTGATCCTTTGACATACTCTTAAAATCTACTAAACAATTTTAATCCTATCCTCCAAAGAAATAGATTCGGGATTACATAATAATTTGGAAATTTTAAAAAATTCTTCAATAATTGCTGGCTTTTTTGGAATATTTCTTTGCGACGGTTCCTCAAAGCCTTTTAATACATTGACGAATGTTTTGCTTGTGTTCATAATATTGTTTATGAATAATTTCTTTCCTCCGTTCATACTAACTTCCTTTTTACGATCTTTTTACTTCATTCATAGATTTTGCTCTTAATAAAATGAATTTTTTATATGCTGGACAACCCCTATAATTTGATGTATGTCCGTTTTCAATACAATTTACACAAAAAGGAAGTGTTTCATTATTAATAACTAAAGTACATTTACCAGGTGCGTGTTGTTGATCACATTTCATGCATGCAAATGGCCGATTACAATTTTTTGAGAAGTGTCCCCATTGTTGACATCTCCAACATTGTGGTATTTTCGTATTCTTTTTTGGTCGTTCCCAAAACACTACTTGATTTAGTATATATTTTATTCCCAAAATTGCTTTTACATTTCTATTCGCTTTAAGGGTAACCAAAAAAAACCTGTATCAATCCCTTTTTTTCTTGAATAATCAGTTGAAAATTTTGTTACATTATCAATAGTGAGTAGTACAATTTTATCAATTTCTAATTTTATTGCATTTTCATCTGATTTATGGTATAGTCCCCTACAAACAATACTTTGCCGTTTAAATTCTTTAGGGGTGAACGAATATGAAGCAATTTCTTTTTCTTTTAATAATTGCATCATTTCAGTGTGTACTGATGCATCTTTAAGGTAAAGCTTACTTTTAAGTTTGGATTGATTTTGAATTTTAAAATCAATATTTTTTGAGATAAGATGGTCAATTAAGGATTTTATGTTAACATGTTGGCGAAATATTGGTGGACAAAATGATTTTTTAGATACAACGTTATTTTCTGTATTAGTAAAATTATTATTAATGGGATTATGATCTAAAATTTCTTGTTCTACGTTTAAATCGCCTAACAAAGCAAATCTATTATTACGATTAATAATATTTTCTTTATTAACGCTTCGCGTCTTAAGATTAGTCAATTTTTTTTTATTTCACCTTCTAAATTACTTTTCTGCCTCTTAATAGATAAGCTTGATCCATTATCAGAAAGAGAGCTTAATTCAAAATCGATGTCGTTTTGGTGTTGATAATTTGGTAAATCAATATTATCCAGAATTTTACATGCGTTATCATAAATAGAATCTTGCAAATTTTCAAAACCTACATTACAGGATATAAATTCTTCCGGGGTATTTTCCATTACATTGCTTGTCATATTTTTATTCATTATATTGTTTGTATCGTAATTTTTCTTGATATTTGAAGACTTCGGAATAGTGGGGCAGAATGTTTGTACTTAGAGTGAATACCATTATTATAATTACTATAATAATCTACAAATAGTGAATACCCCTATTATTATTAGTATCAGTTCATATATCAAATTACAATAAAATTATTTTTCTTTAAAAAAACGTTTTGAATGGTTAATTTAATGAATTTTTTAGCAATAAGAGTATTATGTTACATTAAATTATATTGTTGATTTAGCAGTTTTGTTAATTATTAAGTAGTATAAATATTTCAATAAAATATTAAAATATGTGCAGTAATAAAAATATTACAAGTGCTTGAGGGATAAAAACCAACAAATTAATAAAACAGTTCAAATTTACGTGTTTTAATTGGCAACTTATTAATTCATTATCAAACATTTATTTAAATTAGTTTATGGACAATTTCCTTACAGACTATTTGAGCAGAATTGTATATTATTCAATAAAATCAATACAAATATTACGCTATTTCTGGAAATATTACGCTATTTCTTATACACTTAACATATGCATAAACTTTCGATAAAAAATGGCAAACTAGATATGACGAGAAAAAAAATTATGCTGATACAAAAAGACGCATTTAAAGAGAATTTAGAGAAAACTGGATTGATTGTTGATCAACTAAAACCAGGCTTTGGAAACTAAAATGATTGGAATACGGCAAGGCGTTTTTTTTTAATGCTGAAGTATCTGCGATATTACAATTGATTTGCAGTTGATAAGAAATACGCATACAAGATTGATAGTTGTTTCCAGGGGCACTGAGGTCAAAATCGAAAGATTTTTCCAATTTCGCTAATGATACAAAAAAGTAGTTTCCTTTTTTAATGACTCAAAATTTTAACTTTCTGAGCACTTGATGATTTATACTTACAGGTCCCAGTATTGCTCATGATTCGAGCACGGTGGCATCTCAGCTGTTCTTTTCTGCAAACAAAATAATATATAAATTTTTGCACTGTGCATTTAAATAAAATAAAAAGATAAACCTCAATGGCTTCAAAACGGAAAAGATTTTGGGGCAGTAACCCAAAATTTTAAGTTACGAAAACTTCGAGTACTTTCGGCAATAGATTTCAAGTGTTATCTGACATGGAAGACGAGGATGCGTCAAGCGTGGACAACATCGTTTCTGTAAATAAACCGATAAGAGTCCCCCCAATTATTGTGGACAACGGCCATAGCTTTACTTCAGTGTTCAAACTACTAGGAGAAAGTTGTAAATATAAGAGGATGTCAATTGGAACAAAAGTCATTGCTAACTCCATGCGTGATTATGATTGTGCTCTTGAAAAAATAAAAATGGCTGATATGAAATATTTCACCCACGCGATTAAGGACAATAATAAATTCAAACTAGTGTTATTTGGTTTACCTCGACTAAGCATTGCGACCATGAAGGACGATTTTAAACATACTTTTAACATCGAACCAGTTAGCATAAAAGAAATAAACACCTCCCGATCAAACCCGGACGATGCGCTGTACATGCTGGAATTTAACCGCGAGCAGATTACTAAACAAGAGGTAATTAAAATTAAATTTGTAAATGGTATCGCTGTTCACTGGAGAAACCCTCTTCGGCGCTCAAGAGGCCCAACGCAATGCTCCAAATGTGCGATGTATGGTCACGGAGCATCAAATTGCCACAGATCAGCAGTGTGCTTAGGATGTGGTGGCTCACACGACTACTCAACATGCCAACTGAATAAGATTCCTAAAAAAGGTCCTGTAATCAACAAGTGTTTCAACTGCATCAAGAGAAATATGAAAAACGTAAATCATCGTGCGGATGATCCGCAGTGTTCTGCACGAAAAAATATCTGGAGATTCGACAAAAAGTGACCATCAAGAGGCGTCCAACAATAGCAAACAACGCAACGATGTACATCTGTTTTCATCGATTGAAGATTTGCATGAGACAAAACCTGAACTGAATCCCGTTTTAAATAAAAATCCAGGTAAAGATACTGGCAGATTATCATATGCTAAAATAGCTAGCGCAAACCACAAAACTGTAGAGAGTGATAATCTGTCAAATAAACGACTTTTAGACATTTACTTTGAAGCCATTAATGCTTTGGAAAAATGTAAAACTAAATACCACAAATTGAGAGTTCTAGGTAACATGCTTAGGCATGTTATATAAACCCCTGTTAACACCATGGATTTTTTAAATCTAATGCATTGGAATGCTCAAGGTTTGACAACCCCCACTGCTATTATAGAATTAGAACAAGTTCTACAACAAAAACAAATAGATATAGTTTTCATAAATGAAACATTTCTTAAACCGCAACACGTATTTAAACTTAGAAATTTTAAAGTACATAGAGAGGACCGTAACACACATGGTGGTGGCGTTTTAATCGCAGTTAGAAACAATATTCCCCACGAACGTATTTCAAAACTCCCAACATCCTCAATGGAGAACGTTTCCATAATAATTAAAATACACAATAGGCCAATAAGATTTACTTCTATTTACTGTCCAAAATGCACAAGTGATTTTATTAATGATATGGACACAATAACCACATCTGCTTTAGATTTCTTCATCTTTGGGGATTTCAACGCCCAGCATACGAGCTGGAATTGCCCCCACAATAATACAGCTGGTAACAGTCTTTATAACCACCAACTAAACGGTCAATATTATTATTTAGTCAAACTGCTGCTCCAAGTCAATCGTCTTGCGTAGATCTTCTATTATCAAACTCCAATTTACAATTTTCGACACTTAAAACTCATCCTACACTACTTAACTCTGACCACACGCCGATCACCTGTGAAATAGAGTGCTCATTTTATGAGGATAGGATTCAAATACCTCAATATAAACTGGCAAACTGGAAAGAAATAGGGAAATGGGTTGAAAATGAGTTGAGAAATAATAATTTGCAATCTACTGTTTTGACACATGTAAGCATTGAAGAGGTTTTGTCTAAAATTACTCACATTGTACAAGAAGCCTCGAGGCAAATACCTGTTGCAACAAAATATTGTTGGCAAAGAAAACTGTCACGGCAAACTTTATTACTAATTGGCCAAAGAAATAAATTCAGACGTAAATTACAAAGAAGCAATAATATTACAGAAAGAAACTTTATATTGAACTTGCTTAAACAACTGAACTCTCTAATAAATAAAAACATTAGCACTGACAGAAATAACAGCTGGCATGAGTTTATAAAGAAGTTGCCAGTAGGTAGCAAAAAATTTTGGTTGCTGACAAAAGCAATGAAGGGAAAAAATAACACATTGAGCTACTTAACGGTAAATGGCGTGCATGTACACAATTGTAAAGAAAAGGCAAACATAATCGCGAACACTTTCGAAAGTTATCACAAAACAACATATAATATGTCATCCAGAAAAGATAAAGCTGTAAGGAAACATGTTGAGTTGTTGATAACCCAAACAATACCTCGAAACACAGAGCAGTATCTAACAACAAATACTGAAATAATAATGCTTATTAAAACGTTGAAAAATTCTAAAGCACCTGGTTTGGACGGAATAAATGCCATTATGTTAAAAAATATGACAGATAAATTTTACACCGTAATTACAAAAGTAATTACTACCGGCCTATAAGTATGCTAAGTTGTCTTGATAAAGCATTCGAGAAAATCATACTGAACAGACTGAACGAGTTCACTGAGGATAATAATATAATACTAGATGAACAGTTCGGTTTTAGAAAACAGCATTCGACAGTGCACCAAGTAGAACGAATCGTAAAACTTATATCAAGTAATAAAAACCAACGCAGAAGTACAGGAATTGTTTTTCTGGATATAGAAAAAACTTTCGATTCCATATGGCATGTTGGGTTAGTATATAAACTTAATATGTTTGGATACCCAGTCTATCTGCAAAAGATCATACAAAGTTTTTTGAACGAAAGAACATTCGTTGTAAATGTAGAGAATGAACTTTCTTCCCCGCGGCTCATTCCTGCAGGACCACCGCAAGGATCAGTTTTATCGCCTACACTATACTCAATTTTCATCTCGGATTTCAAAATATTAAGAGAACAGGCAGCTGCATTATACGCAGATGATACGGCAATAATAACAACGGGGAAAGTCTCCAATGCTATTATCAAGAAAATGAAAAATGGGCTGTTACACGCTGAAAAATACTTCTCTAAGTGGAAAATTAAGACTAATGAAGCAAAGACACAAGCTATAATTTTTCCATTCAACAAATCACCTAGAAGAACACCTACTCTCGCCTTATCTCTGGGTGCAACAGAAATACCTCTCAGAGAAACTGTGAAATATTTGGGAATAGAGCTCGATAAAAAGTTAACGTTTAAACATCATATTCTCCAAACGTGTGAAAAAGCTGTCCGATGTGGAAGAGCTCTGTTTCCTTTATTAAACCGAAGGTCAACTCTAAATAGAAAAAACAAAATATTGCTCTACAGAATGTGCATACGGCCAATTATGACATATGGATGTCAAGTGTGGTCAAAAAGATGTGCCAAAACAAATTTGAAAAAGCTCCAAGTCATACAAAACAAGAATCTGAAGATTATATTCAACCTACCGAGACGATATTCAACAAATAGATTACATAGAATATACCAACAGGATATGTTTGTAACAGTGATCAATAATATCACACAAAGATTTGAAACCCACAACAGGATTTCAAATTCAGCCTTGATAAGAAATTTGTAATATTATTTTCTTCTCCAACTTTATATAAAGTTGACAGAAGATTTAATGTAAAAATTTCTCTTAATTCCTATTAGGTTTTTTATCTATTTTTTCCCTATAATGTAAATAAAATCTTTCAGATGTCTATTTTAAGTTAATTCTAAATCATTTATATTTGTTGTAATTCTAATATAGTAATAACTCAAAATAGGTGTATAAGAAATTTGTATATATTTTTAACTGTGATGATGATAGATTAAATAAAATTAAAAAAAAAAAAAAAAAAAAAAAACTTACAGGTCTCCCATGAAGAATGCTTACACAGTAAAGATATTATGAGAATATTAAGCTTGTCTATTCTATATGTATATATAACATACATACATACATACTTACGTTGTTTTCATCGAACCGTGTTTAGTAGGCCGACTAAACATTAAAGAAATTAAAAATATACAATACCATAAAAAATTATTATAAAAGAATAACAGCCATGAGCATCAGACAACGAAATAGTGTACTTTTTAAGCCTTTGCCTACACAAGTTTACGTCAACGACATCGAAAAAGAAAGACATTAAAAAATGTATACATGCCACACTTTATACACAAATACATCTTGAGTGTACAGGACTGTGCATTGAAGACATTGAATTCACTTTATGTCCGTTTACACATTTGCGGTGATGATAACATTATATTTGTTTTTGTATCTTCATAAAATTAATGGATGTGTGCGAAGCAGAGAATATTACTCGCTTGTTCGGCAGTACTGCTATAGTAAATTCGTCACAATTGGCAGTACTTACTTGGTGTACTAATATATTGCATGACTTCGTTATCGTATATATGCAAGCGAGCAAAATTCTTTTTCTGTCATATTCTTTCTATTGTTTACGTTGAAAAAAAATGTGTACAATAGTTTTCTAGCCGAAGCACAACCGACGTCAAACACTACTTATTAATTACACTGCTCTGCAAAAAATAACTTTTTGTTGCGCCTTTAAATAAAACTATGTGCACCGTGCGGATTTTGCTGCGCTAAATTCGAATCCATATTCGGCTTTTTTCCATCAGGTCCAGATTTTTTTATGGGCGTAGCATTTTTTTGCCCCTAAATTAGACAGGTACGTAGACATATTTCACCCTAACTCGGGAACGAGTTATCCGATTCTAAAAAGTAAAACACCAGAAGATGTGTAATAAAATTGGTTTTATTTTAGTCACACGCAGTTTTTCTTTATCTGTTATCGTTTTGGAAATATTCAGACATTAATCGAGAAAAAAATTGTTTTTCCTGCAAAATTCTTAGTTTTTTTCAGATTAAAAATTTAAAAAAATTTTAAGCAAATATTCAACACTTTGCACCTTGATCTAATAGTTACAGATCTAAGAAATAAAAACAGCTATAAACCATAAAAATCTGTTATAAAATTTAGATTTTATTTTCAATTTACCGCAGGTACCCAATGCTGTAATGCTACCACCAACCTTTCATATGCGTGACGATAGCATTTCGTTAGACGAACAGGTAAAGAGTCTAAAGTACAACGGTATTTTGCATGGATTTTGGATTTAAAAGTTATAATATAGTATTTTTCACTAATCTGTAATTCTAAATCGAGAAAATTAGAGTAGATTCTAATATTTATTACAGCAGTATATGTGGAAGTTGATGAGCAATAAGTGAGTCAATTTTAATTTGATATCATGTGGTTAAAATCATTTGGAAATCCAACAAGTAAACCTTATATTCCGAATATAAAAAAATCTGGACCTGATGGAAAAAAAACCGAAAACGGATTCGAGTTTAGCGCATCAAAATCCATATCGTCCACATAGTTTTATTCAAAGGCGGATTTGGCTGCTGAGCAGTGTTATTTGTGCTTCTCGCTAAAGCAACAAGTGTGAAGTTGAAGATTGTTGAATAAAAAAATAGCATTTGTTTAGTTTTTCGAGGAGAAAAGTGAATTTTCAAATGAATCAGTAGTCTTTTTGTTTTCTTTCATTATTAAAGTAAATTTATTTATTTATTTATTTATTGAGACTTAAAAATTTCATACCAACTAGCTATATTATACATTGATTGGAAACTTAAAACTATAAAGTATTATTTTATTTTTAATAATTGCTACATGCTTATAAATTGATGAAAATAACTAATAAGTTAATTAAAAGTTGTCTTTAATATAAACAAGTAAAAGTGCTATATTCGGCTGTGCCGAATCTTATATACCCTTCACTAACGTACGTCTGCTTTCTAACTTATAAAATAGTTTCAGTTAGGAAAAAATAACAACTACTTCAGTTGCGTTTTTAGGTTACTTAAAAATATATTCCAAATTTCCCACCCTTGGAAAAGAAATTTTAATTTTCAAAATATTTTTTAGCATAATGTGTAAAGCGGTTTTATTTAAGCAAAAGTACAAATATTTAACCATTTTGGTAACGTTCATGTTATACAAAATATTGCAGTATGCAACCCTGGAATCAAAATTTTTATTTTTCTATTTAATTTTTAATACCAATTTTGTAATGCCGAAATAAAAAAAAATTTTAACTTCGAAAAAACGACATTAATTGATTTTTGGTTATGTATTGTGTAAAAAAATTTTAAATTTCGGAACCCTGGATGGGAACTTTAAATTTTTAAATTTATTTTTAATCAATGCAAATCTTAATGATACCAAAAATGGGTTTATTTAAGAAAAGCTTAAAATTTTTAAACATATTAGTTACCATATATATGTACCACAAAATACCGAATGTACCAAAAAAAAATAAAATAAAATTTCCCACCCCTGGAGACGAAAACTAATTTTTTTAAAATAATGTTTTACCAATGCAAGTCTTTATGATGTATAAAGCGGTTTTATATAAGAAGAACTAAAATTTGTTACAATTTTTGTCACTTTCATGTACTACAAAACATTGCAGTATCCAACACTGGAAACGAAATTTTGATTTTTTTTAAATTTTTGATACCAAATTTGTTTTGCCAGAGTAAAAAATTATTTTAACCAAGAAGAAACGACGTTCATTGATTATTGGTTATGTTATTGTATTAAAAAATTCAAATTTCCTAACCCTGGATGGGAACTTTAAATTTAAAAACATTTTTTCATCCATACAAATCTTCATGTTACCAAAAACGGTTTTATTTAAGAAAAACTTAACATATTTATATATTTTAGTTATTATATGTACCACAAAATACCCAATGTGCTCAAAAAATATTTCAATTTCCGATCCCTGGAGGCGAAAATTAAAACTTTTTGAAATAGTTTTTACCAATGCAAATCTTCATGATGTATAAAGTGGTTTTATTTAAGAAAAACTACAAATTTTTAACCATTTCTGTCACTTTCTTGTACTACAATATATATCAGTTTTCGAGCCCTGGAATCGAAATTGGTTTTTTTTTTTTAATTTTGATACCAATTCTGTTTTACCAGGACAAAAAATTATTTTAACCAGGATAAAACGATGTTAGTTGATATTTAGTTATTTTAATGTACGAAAAATATTAAAATTTCCTAACCCTGGATAAGAATTTTTAAATTAAAAAATTTTTTTTTCCATCTATGCAAATCTTCCTGATGTATAAAATGGTTTTATTTAAGAAACACTTTTAATTATTATATGTACCACAAAATACCGAATGTGTCAAAAAAACTTAAATTTCCGAACCCTGGAATCGAAAATTTTATTTTTTTAAAACTATTTGTTACCAATGGAAGTCTTCATGATGTATAAAGCGGTTTTATTTAAGAAAAATTACAAATTTGTTGCCACTTTCGTTACATTCATCTACTACAAAATATTGCAGTACCGAACCCTGGAATCGATATTTTGATTTTTTTTTAATTTTTGGTACCAATTTTGTTTTGCCTAAATAAAAAGTAATTTTAACCAGGAAAAATGACGTCAGTTGATTTTTGGTTAGTTTATTGTATAAGAAAAATTTGAATTTCCTAACCCTGGATGGGAACTTTAAATTTTAAAGTTTTTTTCATCCATGCAAATCTTCATTACACCAAAAACGGTTTTATTTAAGAAAAACTTAAAATTTTTTAACATTTTAGTTATTATATGTACCACAAAACACCGAATGTACCAAAAAAAAAAAAATTTTAATTTCCCATCCCTGGAAAATTTTTTTTTTTAGTTTTAAATGGACAATTGAGGAGTCCCAAGGCATGAAATAGGTTCAATTTTTAAATAAGCAAAAAAATAATCTGTTTTTGGTGTTAATTTTGCGTCGAGAAATAGGTGTAAGCTTCCCAGCTCTGGAACCGTCCTTCCGAACGAAGTCTCTAGCTCTTCTGGGGGCTTGGGAAAACCGATTTCACGTACAGACAGACGGACATCACTCAATCGTCATCGCTATTCATAAGGATCCGAAATATATATACTTTATGGGGTCGCATATTGATATCGAAGAAATTACACACGGAATGACAAACCTAAATATACCCTTTCACATTTTTGTGAAGGGTATAAAAAACAGTGTTTGCTCCCGACACTTTATGATTATCAAAACAGTGAAATCTATTTAAAATAAACTTAAAACTAAACCTTAAAAATAAACTTAGAATTAATATTAAAACTAACTATTACCCTCTGTGAATACCGGGAGTATTTCTATAATAAAAGTTTTGTCCAGGAATATTTTCAAATTGTTGTTTAGAAATGCATATTGCTGAAAGATAATTTATATTTGACCAACTTAAATCAGTTTCACTAGATAATATTTCATTCATAATATTGCCTTCAAAAAAATTTATTTTCGGATATAGGTATTATTGAAGATCTGTCATATATAAAATTATTTGAAAATCTGTTTAAACGCGTTTTATAATTTTTCCAACACATTTTCGTAAAATGTCTTTCAAAAATTTAAATTTTTTTCATACATGTTGACGAAATACTAAACCAAATTGGAAATGCATAAATAAGTATAGTCCGAATACAAACTTTATATAAAAGTAATTTTGTTTTTACGGGTAAAGATTTATTATTCAAAAATTTTGTAAACGCTTCTTTTACTTTGTTTGTTTTTTCTAAATTGTATTTAACATGATTATTAAACTTAACTAGTCTATTGAAATTTACACCGAGATATTTGAAACTGTCTTTAAAAGAGATTTCATTTCTGTTTAAAAACAATTTTAATTTTTTACTTTCTGGGACTACAGTATATTTGCATTTTCCTGATGCATTTCGTAAGCGTAATGTATAACTTTTCGATACATTTATCTTAATTCCCCAAAACGAATAAAAATCATTGACATGTTCAAGATGTGAAGATGCAAGATTAAGAGCTGTTAAAGGTGATTCATCATGGGCATATAACAATGAGTCATCTGCATAAAGAATTTCTGTTAAATTATTAAAAAGGTGTGGAAAATCTGATATAAATATATTATATAGACGTGGCGCCAAAATTGAACCTTGTGGAACTCCACAATAAACATTGCCTTGTATCGAAAGTGTATTTTCAATTTCAACACAAAATTTTCTATTTTCAAAAAAACTTCGAAACATTTTTACAATATATGGACTAAAACCTATGGAAATCATCTTATATAAAATAACATTACGATATGCTTTGTCAAACGCTTTTTCATTAGCATAGCATCACTTTGGTAAATTAACATTATTTACAGGTATATTTTTAATAAATGATTTGTTATACCCTTCACAAAAATGTGAAAGGGTATATTTAGGTTTGTCATTCCGTGTGTAATTTCTTCGATATCAATATGCGACCCCATAAAGTATATATATTTCGGATCCTTATGAATAGCGATGACGATTGAGCGATGTCCGTCTGTCCGTCTGTCTGTACGTGAAATCGGTTTTCCCAAGCCCCCAGAAGAGCTAGAGACTTCGTTCTTGGACTGATCGATTGGAAGTGAGCTAACTTAGAGTGGTATATATAGAAAAATCGGAAGGACGGTTCCAGAGCTGGGAAGCTTACACCTATTTCTCGACGCAAAATTAACACCAAAAACCGATTATTTTTTGCTTATTTGAAAATTGAACCTATTTCATGCCTTGGGACTCCTCAATTGTCCATTTAAAACTAAAAAAAGAAAATTTTTTTTCCAGAGATGGGAAATTAAAATTTTTTTTTGGTGCATTCGGTGTTTTGTGGTACATATAAACTAAACTGTTTAAAAATTTCAAGTTGTTCTTAATTAAACCCCTTTTTGGTAACATGAAGATTTGCATGGATGAAAAATAATTTTAAAATTTAAAGTTTCCATCCAGGGTTAGGAAATTTTAATTTTTTAATACAATAACATAACCAAAAATCAACTAACGTCGTTTTTTCCTGGTTAAAATTACTTTTTATTTCAGCAAAACAAAATTGGTTTTAAAAATAAAATAAATAAAAATTTCGATTCCAGGGTTCGGTACTGCAATATTTTGTAGTACATGAAAGTAACGAAAGTGGTAACAAATTTGTAATTTTTCTTAAATAAAACCGCTTTATACATCATGAAGACTTCCATTGGTAACAAATAGTTTTAAAAAAATTAAATTTTCCATTCCAGGGTTCAGAAATTTAAGTTTTTTTGACACATTCGGTATTTTGTGGTACATATAATATTTAAAATGTTTAAAAATTTTAAGTTTTTCTTAAATAAAACCATTTTATACATCAGAAAGATTTGCATAGATGGAAAAAAAAAATTTTAATTTAAAAATTCTTATCCAGGGTTAGGAAATTTTAATATTTTTTGTACATTAAAATAACTAAAAATCAACCAACATCGTTTTATCCTGGTTAAAATTATTTTTTGTCCTGGTAAAACAGAATTGGTATCAAAATTAAAAAAACAAGTTTCGATTCCAGGGCTCGAAAACTGATATATATTATAGTACAAGAAAGTGACAGAAATGGTTAAAAATTTGTAGTTTTTCTTCAATAAAACCACTTTATACATCATGAAGATCCATCCAGGGTTAGGAAATTTGAATTTTTTAATACAATAACATAACCAATAATCAATTAACGTCGCTTCTTCTTGGTTAAAATAATTTTTTATTCTGGCAAAATAAATTTGGTATCAAAAATTTAAAAAAATCAAAATTTCGTTTCCAGTGTTGGATACTGCAATGTTTTGTAGTACATGAAAGTGACAAAAATTGAAACAAATTTTAGTTCTTCTTATATAAAACCGCTTTATACATCATAAAGACTTGCATTGGTAAAACATTATTTTAAAAAAGTTAGTTTTTGTCTCCAGGGGTGGGAAATTTTATTTTATTTTTTTTTTTGGTACATTCGGTATTTTGTGGTACATATGGTAACTAATATGTTTAAAAATTTTAAGCTTTTCTTAAATAACCCCATTTTTGGTATTATTAAGATTTGCATTGATTAAAAATAAATTTAAAAATTTAAAGTTCCCATCCAGGGTTCCGAAATTTAAGATTTGTTTTATACAATACATAACCAAAAATCAATTAATGTCGTTTTTTTCGAAGTTAAAATTGTTTTTTATTTCGGCAAAACAAAATTGGTATTAAAATTTAAAAAGAAAAATAAAAATTTTGATTCCAGGGTTGCATACTGCAATATTTTGTATAACATGAACGTTACCAAAATGGTTAAAAATTTGTACTTTTGCTTAAATAAAACCGCTTTACACATTATGCTAAAAAAATTTTTTTTTATTAAAATTTCTTTTCCAAGGGTGGGAAATTTGGAATATTTTTTTAAGTAACCAAAAAACGCAACTGAAGTTGTTATTATTTTTTCCTAACTGAAACTATTTTATAAGTTAGAAAGCAGACGTACGTTAGTGAAGGGTATATAAGATTCGGCACAGCCGAATATAGCACTTTTACTTGTTTTTATTTCCTGATATCTTAAAAATTTCTTTAAAAGTCGTTGGACGTGGAATTATGTTTTTGAGTTTATCATAAACAATTTTGACTTGTTCTAATTTTATTCGTTCTTTGATAATAATTTTGATTAAATTAATTTGTTTTGAAACTAATAAATATCCCGGATTGTTCCTACTTAGAGTTCGTCTATATATTCTAGTTAAGTCTTTCTGCCAAGTATATTTTACATTTAAAAGTTTTTTTACAGTTTCGGATATAACAAATTTTTGTTCAGATATTCACAAGATTCTGAATGAATTTGCGATATAAAATTTATGGTGGTTACAAATTGGTTAATGTAATTATCAATTTCATAGTTCGATAAATTTTTATTGATAGGTGAAAAATTATTTCCAATTCGTATTTTTAAATGAAACAAAATTATCAGGCACTTTTAGTAAAAAATTAAACCCATTAAATTTGACCTCTAATTTGAGGGGAACATGATCTGAAAAAGTAGGAAGTGTATAAGTTCTAAAATTAGATTCAACTTCATCAATAGAAAATGATCTAAGTGAGAGGAACCTCCTGGATATGTAGGATTAGAATCGCAAATTCTAGTTATCGAAAACGATTCATTTTGAAGCCAATTATGTAACACTTCACCATTAAAATTATTTATTGAATCTTTGCAAGAAATATGTTTAGAGCTTAAGTCACATCCCAAAATTAATCCATCGAAACTTTGAGAATGATTTAATATTGTAGAAAGACCTGAACAAATGATTTGACGACCGCAATTACTTGCAAAATATATAGATCCACATAGAAATTTTTTATTGATACTATTAATGGATAAATCTATTTCCATGAAGAGATTTGGAAACCTTAAATTTTGAATATCCACTTTGTAAAATGCTAGAGATTTTCTAATAGCTAAGCCAACACGTAATGCGCTATCATCTTTTAGAACAAAAAAATTGTCTAAGAAGAACCGAGCATTATTTGATAAGTGCAATTCTTGCAAAAAGGCAATATCTACTCGAAATTGATCTAATAATTTACTAAGTTCAATTCTCCTGCTTATATTAACAAAAGATCCAACGTTAAATGTCAATAAATTCATGTATTTACGGCCCATATACATTTTGAACATCCTTCATTAAACTCAAACATTCTTTTTTTGCTTGATCCTTTGACATACTCTTAAGATCTACTAAACAATTTTAATCCTATCCTCCAAAGAAATAGATTCGGGATTACATAATAATTTGGAAATTTTAAAAAATTCTTCAATAATTGCTGGCTTTTTTGGAATATTTCTTTGCGACGGTTCCTCAAAGCCTTTTAATACATTGACGAATGTTTTGCTTGTGTTCATAATATTGTTTATGAATAATTTCTTTCCTCCGTTCATACTAACTTCCTTTTTACGATCTTTTTACTTCATTTATAGATTTTGCTCTTAATAAAATGAATTTTTTATATGCTGGACAACCCCTATAATTTGATGTATGTCCGTTTTCAATACAATTTACACAAAAAGGAAGTGTTTCATTATTAATAACTAAAGTACATTTACCAGGTGCGTGTTGTTGATCACATTTCATGCATGCAAATGGCCGATTACAATTTTTTGAGAAGTGTCCCCATTGTTGACATCTCCAACATTGTGGTATTTTCGTATTCTTTTTTGGTCGTTCCCAAAACACTACTTGATTTAGTATATATTTTATTCCCAAAATTGCTTTTACATTTCTATTCGCTTTAAGGGTAACCAAAAATAAACCTGTATCAATCCCTTTTTTTCTTGAATAATCAGTTGAAAATTTTGTTACATTATCAATAGTGTGTAGTACAATTTTATTAATTTCTAATTTTATTGCATTTTCATCTGATTTATGGTATAGTCCCCTACAAACAATACTTTGCCGTTTAAATTCTTTAGGGGTGAACGAATATGAAGCAATTTCTTTTTCTTTTAATAATTGCATCATTTCAGTGTGTACTGATGCATCTTTAAGGTAAAGCTTACTTTTAAGTTTGGATTGATTTTGAATTTTAAAATCAATATTTTTTGAGATAAGATGGTCAATTAAGGATTTTATGTTAACATGTTGGCGAAATATTGGTGGACAAAATGATTTTTTAGATACAACGTTATTTTCTGTATTAGTAAAATTATTATTAATGGGATTATGATCTAAAATTTCTTGTTCTACGTTTAAATCGCCTAACAAAGCAAATCTATTATTACGATTAATAATATTTTCTTTATTAACGCTTCGCGTCTTAAGATTAGTCAATTTTTTTTTACTTCACCTTCTAAATTACTTTTCTGCCTCTTAATAGATAAGCTTGATCCATTATCAGAAAGAGAGCTTAATTCAAAATCGATGTCGTTTTGGTGTTGATAATTTGGTAAATCAATATTATCCAGAATTTTACATGCGTTATCATAAATAGAATCTTGCAAATTTTCAAAACCTACATTACAGGATATAAATTCTTCCGGGGTATTTTCCATTACATTGCTTGCCATATTTTTATTCATTATATTGTTTGTATCATAATTTTTCTTGATATTTGAAGACTTCGGAATAGCTCCTTTTGATAAATGAGGATTGGGGCCTTTTACTAGGATTTCTTTCTCAAATTGAACCACTTTGTCACTTATATTTGATGGTTCAGTTTCTTTTGTTTTTATCACAGTAAAATCTATTTTGTTCTGATTTTGCATCCACTGTTCACATTTATCTGGAGGTATTCCTCCAGATTTCGAGACATAAGAAATGTTAAACAAATTTTTATTTATCCTCTTTTTCTTATATTATTTTATATAAATATTTATTTTATGGAAAAAAATTTGATGGAAAATTCAATTTATGAAAACTATTTCAATTCAGAATTTTAATGTGTTCTCTATGAATGCTCAATTCAAACTCTTATTAAAGTAAATATGATTAATGTTTCCGATTATATTTTTTAGATTAAACCAATGAGGTGCATATTGAACTTGCCGGAGTGCAAAAGAATTTAAAACATATTTTCGGTGACGATGTCATTATAGCTTAGAAGAGTTTTACAGAACACAAAATATTTGTTTCAGTATTTTCAGGTGAAAAATAAATTAAATACAAGTTATTGAAAAACCAATGGCAATTGCGAGATTATTCAAATTTGATTTCCCAGACGACATGTATGTAAAAGTATTTTTTTAAATAGTCTAGTTAATAGGAAACGTTTCTTAAGGTTTCGGTCAATTCTCTTCCATTTTTAGCGTGACTATAAATATACATGTATCTACAAGTTGTATTTTATTATATCAGCAGTCTTACGTATATTTTGGAAAATTCTCTTAAATGTAAAAGGAGCCGCTTCTACAAAATCTGCATCATTTTGCTTTATTTTACGGCTTGCAAAACTCGTGTTTGTTACACGCAAGTTTCGCATTTTGTATTCCTTCCACAAATGCATAAAGCTTACATATTTGTCTGACTATATCTTCCTTTTTATAAATATAAACCTGGTTATATGGACCACCACGTGTACCTACGACTTCTTCTTTATTAGTTTAAATTTTTTTTCTTAATGGCAGCTTTTCAACAAACAAATAAATTATATACTTACATATGTACTTAAATTTTTAACTCTAAGTTTCCATTAATTATCCATTTATTTACGTCATGTATTGGAGGACCAAAAATATTTAACTACGCTACCAGATTCTTCCATAAACCGTCTATATCTATTTTATCACCTCTTGTAAAACCTCTAGCTACATCAACATGATTTTGCATAAAATCTATTTCTGCCGAGAGTTCTTGCGACGTCTCCTGCCAAGACGGTACATGCCATATATCTCAAATTAATTTAATTTTTACTAAAATTTTAACCATTTCAGCAGCGTTCTCAATGACCAATATTAACAGTGTGGGGCCAGCGGATGAACATATAAGAAGAGCCGTGCAAATCCAGAAAAGGCGCATCTTTAAAAACATTTCGCTGCAGAGAAAAGCTAATATTTCTTTGCAAATGTGAATTAACGTGGTTTTTCATATACATTTAAGTTTTCTTTTGTATTTTACATTTAGTTCTTTAATATGTTTTTTTTTTTGTTTCTATATGAATTAAAGTTTTATATTTTTAATGTTAGTTTTATAAGATTTAAAATACTGTAAGTGCTGTAAATTAAAATAAACAATATTATATAAAACCAGAAACCATTAAAGACATTTTTAATAGATCATAACTGAGCATTTAGGAAGTAGTTCATTATCCAACAATAACGAAAACGTTTATTATATAACAGCAACGAAGTAGTTGACCCGGCTTCAGTGTTCTTTTCATCATGGTATTTTTGTGTATGAAAGCTTTAATGAATATTCGTCACTGTTTTCGTCAACGCAATGTAAGCGAGAGAGCGGCGATTGTATACTTTCAATGACATCCTCATGTTAAATTCGTCACTCAAATGCACTGCGTAGGTATTGCCGAGTAAATACTGGTCATTGCTTTGTGCATAATGAAATAATGACTTATGTAATATATCCGCAGACAAACGGGTAGTTTTTGCGTCTTCAAAATATTAGGGTGTGTGTGTGCAGTAGAGAAAAATAACCCTCCACCATTCGTGTTTGTTTGCAAAAGCACCTTGTCGGAATTTGAGCTAACCATAAGGTAACTTATGGTTGATTATGTGTTAGCTCACAAAATCCCATCAGGGCATTTACACGAGATGTACACAAGTACAGGCCGAAGGTGTACACCAGAGAACGAAATAGTGTACTTTTTTAGCCTTTGTGTACAAAAGTTTACATCAACGACATCGAAAAAGAGAGACATTGAAAAATGTATACATGCCACACTTTATACACAAATACATCTTGCGTGTACAGGAAGGCATTGAAAACATTAAGGACATTGAATTCACTTTGTGTCCGTATACACATTTGCGGTGATGATAACATTATATTTGTTTTTGTATATTTATAAAATTAATGTGTGCATGTGTGAGAAATAACCCTCCACCAAGATATACTTATTGTTGGGTATACTTACGTAACTTTGATTATATTAATGAGTCGTGAAAATAAAAATTCCAATATTCTTGATGTTATATATGCTATTATAAAAAATAAATCCAAAAATTCGATCACAATTAAGCAGTTTTTCATATATACATAAATAATAAAATAAAATTCAATTATATTGTTTTAAAATATAGCAAAAATTTAATTAATTTTAACATGCTACTAACATCAGAAAATAATTTTCGGTAAACTTTAAATCAGTATGCTGTAAATCTGCGTACTGAAAAAGTCATTATTTTTGATAGATTTAGATTTCAAGAGTATATTTGAAGTTGTCAAAATTGTAAAATTAAAACTACTTGTTTTGTACAAAACTAACTCCGCGTTCACACTGTTGCTATACTCTTCAATTCTGCACAATTGGAGTGTTTTTACATGACCAGAACCGTGATGCGGTTATGACTGTGCAAAAGGGGAGTTAGTTAAGTATAAGAAAAGTAGTTTAAGTTTTTTGAAGAGAAAGGCATTTTACTACAAATTCTGTTTATGTAGAGAATTAAGAAACAGAATACTGTCAACAGTTTTAGGTTGTATTCTATTTCTCTTTTCTGTTATAATATTCCTTGCCATCGAAAACACATGCTCTGAAGCGGCGCGACTTGCTGGAATTGATAGTACTTTTAGAGCCAGCTTCAATAAGTTCGGATGCGTACTGGAATAAACCTTACATATTCATTGGCATAGCGATCGACTTCACTTCTTATATTTGCTAGACCGAACTGTGATGAAGTATTCATATCTATACCTGGGAAAAAATAGCTCAATTCTGCAACAGAGGTTTCTGTATTTTTTGATGTCCTGCAATCTGAGATTTCGGGAGTAATATCTTCTTATGGGTGATTATTGTTTGCTATGTTAAGTGCTGCAATATCTTTTGTTATTGCATCAACACAGAATTGCTTAACAGCATCAAAACCATTTTCTATTAAATATATACCAGGAGGATACAAGAATACCGCAACTTTATGTAGTATGTGTAAACTACTTTTCCATTTGTCTAATTTCAGTAAAAGATTTGTTTTGAATGCTGCTATTCCATCCTCTTCGTTTCCCTCTAGATTGCCAATCTCTTAAATCTTGTTTATAGAAGGCACAACAAAACAAAGAGTGGGATAATTAGAGCCTTGCAGTTTTTTGAAAATAATTCTCAAAATTGTTGCATAAATTCACCAAACTTTGTAAAAGTGACATGCTAAAATTTAACTGACACCGTTTTTCACTATCGTTTGCCAGAATTGCACTTGCTCTTCCATAATTGTCAAGAACTGACTTTAGCATTACATAATTTGAATTCCATCGCGTTGGACAACTGTTTTGAGCTTGTTGGTATTGAGTGAACGCACTTGTGTTTCAACAAATTAGAAATTTGTCTTTTGACCATTTATAAACATTACTATACAATTCACAATATACCCGATCTTCTAAAACTGATCCATCATCTTTTTGAATATTATAAAATACGATCCATACAATGCCTTTTGATTTTGAATTTTTTAAAAGCTTGTAAGTGTTATTATTAATTTTTTCTTTAATTTCTTCCATATCTTTAATTTTTGAACTTCTTAACGCGATGAATTTACTTCAAGTAAACCTTCTTTACAGCTATCACAGTTATTGAATTTGTCAGAGGGAACATATATCAAATTTGCTTTACTTCCATGCAAGAATTTTAATAAAACCTTACTTTCATACATACTGTTTTTTTTACCGGTCCTATTACGGTACTTACTTGGGACTATGAGGCGCCAAGAGTTTTTAAATAGATGCACACACAACAACAAAAAACAGATATACACATACTAAAAATGCTCATATAAAGTAGCACAAAACAACAGACACGCGGCTATTTTCCAAGAATTTGCTGCATTTTGCAAATGAAATTAAATGTGAAAGAGGTAAGTATACATTCATAAATAAAACGATCCTTATAAAATTGCCATGAAAATGAATTTGAAGAGATATTATTATTATTATTATTGCCATCACTATAGAGGCCTGCCACTGTGGCATCTCCGTATACACGGAGATGTAAACAACTACAGGCCGAAGGTGTACACAACGAAAAGTGTACACAATGAAAGAAAGGCAATGTATTGATTGTGTACATTATACAGCGGCTGTACATTAAATTTTCTTGTACACTATTTCGTTCTCTGATGCAAACAACATAAAGTGTACACAACGAAAAGTGTACGAAAGAAAGGCAATGTCTATAATGTACTGTGGGTATACATAGTAAAGCGGGTGTACACTATATACTATATATAAATATGCATACATACATAACAACAGAGTGCAAAAAATATAATAAGTTACTCAAAACTTGTGTTTGCAAAAAACATGAGTAAGAGAATATATAAGCCATTGGATTTCGTGACTACATACTTGTCCCCCGCATCTTAGAGAAGCATAAAATTTTTGAATTTTAATAATATATGGCGTGCAACATCTTTATATTATAGAGTCTTTGGTAGGAGGCGTATAATGCCGAGAATAATCTTTAATACAAACACTTGTAAAGCTTAGTTTCTTTTTCACACACATTTTTTATGAAGAAAATAAACAAATGGAATATACACAGAAGCATAAACATACATATTTATGTAATATTTCTCTCCACAAGTTTCTCTGCCTCAGAGTAAAAACTTTAATGGTCACTATTATAAATCCCATTAATACATATTTTACTAGCGGCAAATCAATGTATGGAAGTGCAACATCGTTATATTATAGAGTCTTTGCTCCTACTCTAGTCAAATATTTTATTCACGGGCCAGAAATCATATCGATTATATGCCTATTGTTGCTTGGAGCAACGTGAAAATTATTAAAAATACTTTTTAACAGCACTCGATATATTATAAAAAGAGTGATTGGTTAGCGAGCGAACAAAAGCGAGCGCTTTAAAATTTAATATTTTTAACGCAAGTTTGACGACTTCGACACTATTAAAATCTAAATCAGCAAACTCATGTTAAATAAGCATTTTATGTATCATTCTTTGGATGCAGAAAAACAAGAGTTTATACCTATGTCACAAACAAAAAAGGACCGTTATTTTCAGGAGAAAATAAATATTATATAACAGTAGAATTATTGAAGAATTGCGAAAATACACTGTGCTACAAACTACATATTTGTTGACGGCGGTAACATTCCCCCTCCCGTAAGCGAGTCAGCTGATGATCATTACCGACGTTCAGGACTGCTACCTTGGTCACCGGTCGACTTAAAATACCAAACTGTGTCTTGACTGTCACTCTTCGCACCTGGCCCTCTGCAGCTGTCACAGACCTTACCTTTAGGCCCGCACATGCCAACAAAAGTAAATGGGCGTTGAACGGCGCCTAGACGAGCAACTAAAAGTTGTAGCATTTGAGGGGCAGCGGAATTTTTGCATTTTTGGCAGGAATTACGCACCTTTGTGTATACGACCCGTAAGCGATGCACATATTATTGCCCTTTTATTTCATAAATTCCTGCATCGTAAAAGTGATGATGGTAGTCTTCATGGAATGAGCGTATTATAAGAAATGTGATGTGATGGGCAGATGGCAGATGATTTCATCTTCGTGATTGTTGAGACCTTTTGCTCTGCTGTTGCATTTTAAAATATCATTATCGTCCAGATAGACGTTGAGTTTGTACAACTTACTTGATTTCGTTACAGTTTCTCCATGCTTGAGATCCATAATTTCTTGAAGAAATTCGTCATGCCGTGCTTCTTTTATAATATATCGCTTTGCTTGTTGTATCATCTCGTAGGTAACTGTATAGATGAAATCTGATTGTTTAGAGGCAATTTTTAAGTTATTCATGTAGAACAAGAACGTTGCTACTACTCGGTAGAGCCTTTTCCAGTTAGAAAAATATTAAAAATTTAAAAAATTGTGAGTTTTATGTTTTTTGTCGATCAATAGAACATGGCGCTTCAACTCCAACATGTCCATTTGTCCCAAGTATTAACAAGTCGGCCATTGGCTTGGATCATCGCGCAAGAAGGCAGGGCCATAAATTCATATTCTTGTTACTCGTTGTTATTTTTGTAGCAAAATCTGCGGGTTTCATTTTAGTGGATACCCAATTCCAATCAGTGACGTTGGAGTGTTCTAAAATCTCTCCTACTCGGGCATTACGAACGGTTGAAAATTTCTTGGGTCAATCCGCAGCCATTGCAGCACGGTCTTAGAATCTTAAAGATATTCGCAAACGGTGAATCTTTTGCACTGAATTAGTTAGCTCCATTCGAGGTATCGAGAGTGGCTTAAGAGGTGCCACTTTGCACTTTGCGGCTAATAAGGAAACGGTTACGTACCCACCTAGTTGTACTACCAGATAACAAATCGCAGCGTAGGCGTATTCTTCTGCATCGACTAACGTATGAAGTTGTACATCTTCGGAATCGCATAATAACTTCGAGTAACGTCTTGGAATTTTGACCTTTGAAATGAGTGGTATGGACGTTTTCCATTGAGAACATTTTGTAAATGAATAACTACATTTACAATTCCGGCACGCCAGACATCTTGAGGAAGGATTTTGAAGCCTATGGTGTGACATGATAGGAATCCAAGAGGGTCGAATATTGACATCAAAATCTGAAGGCATTCTCTCTTGGTCGGTATTACATCTTGGTCAATCTCGTTTCGGCGCAGACGTGAAAATCTGCAATTATATTTGAAGACATGAGTAACTGGGTCCCAATACATACCTAAAACTTTTTGGTGGCTCCCCATTGTTTAGCATCTTGAGTTATTTTTGAAGAATCAGATAACTGGCCTAAAATTTTACTTGAATTACACTCCCAGTTCCTTATGTGAAAGCTAGCGGCGGCTTAAATTTCTGCCACTTGGAGGGCTAGCTCTGCTGCGGCTTCTTCAGTGTCTTCGCTATCGCTAAGATCGTCTACATAGTGATGGTTCTGGATTGAATCCACAGTACGGGGAAATTTTCTTTTGAATTCATCAGCGTTTGTGTCGCGCACGTAATGGGCTATGCATGGGGCACAACTTACTCCAAAGGTTAAAGCTCTCATTACTTAAGTGTTCGGTTGATGCGAGTTATCATCCTTGTCCCACCATAAGAATCTTTGAAGTTACCTATCGTTTTCTCGTATGTTGGTCCTGTGGAACATCTTCGCAATATCGCCCCATATAGCAAATTGTCCAATTCTGAACGCTATTAGTATGTCAACTAGTGGGTTGAGTACATGTGGGCCGGTGAGCATAAAATCAATAAGGGATGTTCCGTTTGATTTTGCAGCGGCGTCTCAAACCAGTCGCACTTTTTTGGGTTTGTTTGGGTTAAAAGTTAAAAATATTGGTAGATACGTAGATACCACATCTTTTTGTTGGAGACATCTAATTTGGCTGGACACAGTTTCTTTGCGTAACCTTTTTCAATCAGATTGTCGATTTGAATCTGCATGCTCTGTTGTAACGAATCATCTTTAACCAGTTTTTATTAAGGCACATCAGCCGGCGATAGGCATTATCGTAACTGTCTTGTAATTGCGCATCAGCGTTTTTCCATAGCAAGCCAACCTCATAGTGTCCGTTTATCTTTTTACATGTTGTTTTTAGCAATTCCATTGCATCACTGTCTGTTGTTGATAATATAGCAGACGAAGTAGGCGACTCTATGTTGAAGTAATTTTTTACGTGATCGTGAAGATCGTCATAATTTTTTTTCACAGGCGCATGTACATATGTATGTTTAACCTGGGATCGGTTGAGCGATTGTTGTAGGGCCCACCCAAGACGGGTGTTTGTAGCAATTGGCTGTTGCCAACCTCCTTCTTTTATTTTTGTAGGAACCGCTAGTTTCCAATTGTTGGCTCCAATTAAGAGCACAGATTTAGCATTATGATATGATTGTATTGGGAAATCGTTCAGATGTGGATATTTTTCAACAATCTCTTTCATATTTAAAGTTTGAGAGGGCAAGTCCAAATGCTCGACCGTATGGACATCAGAGAGGACGAACTTTGTATCATGGAGGATACTAGAAACCTTAAATGAAGTTCTGATTGACCCGTTTTCATCTCGTGTAGTGCCACCTGTCCACTTCAGGCATAAGGGGTCAGACACGCCATCCAAATCCAAACTGTCAAATAAACTTCGCTCTACTAGAGTAACAGCAGACCCTTCGTCTAGGATGGCAAATGTTTTAATACTGCTATTTTTCGAATACAAGCGGATTGGTAAAATTCTGAATAACGGTTTTTCTTCATTTATTGCATGGTACGTATTTATTTGAGCATTCCGCTGCGTATTTTAAATTTCATTTGTAATTACAGTTTGATTTTTTGTCTGGCTGTCGGCTGGGATAACCTTATGGAGCAGAGGGTGGTGTTTGTACTTACAGCCTGATACACCACATTCCTTATTGAGATGACATTTTCGTCTGTGTTGATTAAGGCACTGTCGACCCAAGTTGTTGTTTTTTACTACCTCCAGCTGTAATTTCTAAGAATCTTCGCACTGCTGTGCTTTATGTGATTTGGAGTTACAAGCTGGACAGTTTTTCCTCGGGTTGTTAACCGCTTCGGTGTGCGTGCTTACCGATGCACTACTTTTCCCGAAATGAGGTTTGACAGCTTTACTAGTCGCTTCAGCCATATTGTACAGCCATACACAAAATGCTTTGATAATGGGAACCCTCTCGTCCATTGGGTGCATAGCCCAATTCAATTTGTATTGATTCGGTAATTTATCTAAAAGCTCCTTTACTAACATGGGGTTATTCAAGTGAGGCTCAAGACCGCAGGATTCCATTGTTGCACATATATTTTGCAGGTTGAGTGCAAACTCAATTAGTGCTTCTAGCTTTTTTCTTGGAGAGGGCATATTGTTGGCCTTACTTATAGCGCGTTGTAAAATATGCTTCGGGAGACCAAAGCTCATACGAAGCGTATTAATAATATCCGGCACAAGAAGTGGTAAAAGTAACTTCCTTTTCACTAACTCTCTAGCTTTACCTTTTAAACAATTTTAAAGCCTTATCAAATTTTTTTAGTATTCGAGAATCCGGCTAGTGTTGTACTATTTTGGAAGCTATTGATGAAAATAGGCCATTCATCTGGATCACCACTGAAAGATGGCAGTTCGCGTGGTATAGTCTTCCTCGCAGTCATTTGTGAAGACTTGATGACTGTGAAATCTTAACTCACCATTTGAGGCGTTGGGTGTAGGTATGAATGCAGAACTTAACTGTTGATTAGAATTGTCGTCATAAATATTTGTGGGAGAAGGGGCATCATTTCCATACAAAATTTTATATTTTCGTTGTACAAACTGTCGTTCAATTTTCCTTTCCTCTTCTAATTGCTGCAACTTCAACATTCTTTGCCTTTCCAAATAATCTCTACCGCTTTATATACTCCGATATTTGTTTGTTTGAGACCGTTTGCATATTTTGCTGTTGGTAATTTATATTCCTGGTTGCGCTGCGGACGTATACGAATGAGTACTGGTGTCAAAAACTTGCGTTTCTGGATGGATAATTGGCATTCCTGTAGAAGCCGTTACCATATATGGGGTGCTGTATAGATTTGGCTACAAGACATCTGTTGATACACCAGTACTAATAGCTGCCATTTCACCTTCAGACACTCTTTGAGTTTAATTTTAAATTATTTACTAAAACCACTTAGTAATATTTAATAATAGCGAGTGAACAAAAGCGAGCGCTTTAAGATTTAATATTTTTAACGGCAAGTTTGACGACTTCGACACCATTAAAATCTAAATCAGCAAACTCATGTTAAATAAGCATTTAATGTATCATTCTTTGAATGCAGAAAAACAAGAATTTATGCCTACGTCACAAACAAAAAGGACCGTTATTTTCAGGAGAAAATAACGTTAATATGTATGTACGATAAGGCGGTAGCTTAATTCAATTCAAACACATAAATCTGAAGTGAAACTATTTTGCATTATTTGTTCTTACAAGCACTTGAATCTGAAGAACGCTAATCAATCAAATAAAACACGTTAAATGCCTTAAAACGATTGACCGACTATTTTCTTTATTTTTCATTCTTATATACTAAATTCTTTTAGATTTAAATTGCTTAGTAAGTAGAAATAAACAAATTTTGCATAATTGCTGAACTTAAATATATTCCCTTTTTTTTAATAACAAACTTAAGTTAAAAACATTAATTTCTGTTTTGTCAACAACAGTGGTTAATGAACTTCATACGAAATTACGTCATAAAATAAAATGTTTAGGTAATTGAACTTAAGTAGAATAAAATATTTAGTCAACAATAATGATAATTAACTTTAAAAACGGAAATTAGGAAATGTTTTTTAATAATGATAATTAAATAATAAAAATAAAAATTATGTTGATGTAAACACATACATAAAAATAATTCTTGAGGAATTTTAAAAATGTAAGTAGATATGTATGTACATAAGAGTAAATTGCGAAAATACACTGTGCTACAAACTACATATTTGTTGACTTCAGTAACACCCATTGGCCAACTAACTGAATAATCTCTAGAGGCTAGATATAAGGGCTTCAAAAGTTATGGGGAGCACTTTCAGCGTCAATGTAGTAAGATAAATACCATACAAGACGTGTTCAATAGATTTCTTTTAAGTTCTGATCCATTCATTTCAAGCATGAACAATAGTTTTAAAAACATAATGGAGCAAATGCCAAAGTATGCATTGGAGTTACTCATTTTTCCCCAAAGTGAGAACGATAAGTATGACGATGATGAAGACTATTTTAATGATGATTATGAAGATAATGATGATTGTGAACTAAATATTGTTTTTGAAGTTAATAAAACGCAGAAAAAAAACTAATACGTTTTTTAAATGTTTTTTTTTTGTTTGTTGCAAAATTTCGTTTTCTATTTTTAAATATTTATGTATATCATGATACAATGTACCATGATATATCTATATGTAAATAAAAATTAATAATATTTTCTAATGTGACTTTTTTGAGTTAAATATCTAAAGTTACGGACTTATGTATGTGAAAAAAACGAATTTTATGTTAAGAATTTTGCTATCAAAAATTTTAATATCTAAAGTTACGGACTTATGTGAAAAAAAAACCAATTTTATGTTAAGAATTTTGCTATCAAAAATACATATAAAATATTTATTTATCTTTTTACTATATTTTTGTATAATATGGTTTTTCTAAGGGTACATAAGGTATACTCTAATGTAGAATAAATAAACAATTCCAAAGTAGAAACTAAAAAAAAATGTAGTATTTATATGCATACGTAAAGTGAAAAAAAAAATTATAATGAAATGCTATGTTGCTTCTGAGAGCATATGTAGCATTAATGTAACATAAAGAATCAAATTATAGAGAAATATGTATGCACATACAATTTGCTGATGGCAAATGATGAGATGAAGCATCGCATATGTTGATGCCATTAGAATCAACAACAGAAAAAATTTGTTTCAAAAATTTATATAAAAAGCAAATTTGTGAGAGTTTTTCAGCAAGACGTTATGTTACACAGATCCGTACTTGTAATTGTGCACTGATTACAATTATGATTGCAAATATGACACTTATATAGGGTAAGTGTGCATAAAGTCGGCATGCAATAGTAGTCTGCATAAGTATTCCTCATTTAAAGGTGAAACTCTCTTTATTATATTCAGAAATAGCTGGTGTATTTTTTAATCCGATAAATAAATTATTTTAGTTCGGTAATTTTACATAGTGGCTTAGATATAAAGAAAATGGTAATAAGTATAGGGCTTCTAAGCTACTTAATTGGGTAGAGAGGATTCAAATTGGCATCCATTTGGCAACAGTTTGACATGCTCATCTGATTTTAGGAAGGTGTAAGGCATGGAACAGGCGAACGTTCAAATTTTTTATGTAAGCTAAATGTAAATTTTCTTTTAATGTAAATGTTGCCACTCTTATAGAATCTCAAATTGTGTCATCTGTGTTTCACATAAACCAAAAACAAATAATTACACTAGGTCACAAATAACAAACTTTTGTCTGTTATTTGTTTCTAGCATACTTTTTCTCATGGATTTGGACCTACTGAACACGAAAATGAATTTTAAAAATTTTTCTGTCGATTGGTTTGCGAGATACAAATTTTTTAATTATTTTTTTTTAATTTTTGGAGGTACACTTACTATTTTGAGCATATCTTTAGTCTTCTTTGACCTATTATATCCTACTACTACTCAAATTAAAGACAATTGAGCCGTCTACAACTTGTTCTCAGAAAATTTTCAAATCGGGTTAGTAGTTTTGATGTTGGCGGCTTAAAAAGGTTAAAAAACTGGGTTTTTTTAGTAAAAATGTGGCTGAAAAATTCATATAAAAATTCATATAAAATATTAAACGCGATTTTAACAGCGATTTTAATTTTTTTACGTATAGCTGACACTTTTCCAAAGAAAATAAGCCCTTACTTAACAAAATCTGATGAGAAATGGCCGACTTATTATTTTTTTGGTAAACGACCGAAATTCCGCTATTTCACGATTTTTTGATTTGCATTATTTGCACAGCTTACCTACCCAACGCAAACGAATAAATACATTTGAACTTAATTTAAAATAAACAAATTAGTCTTCGTATATTATTTTTTAATTTATTTACAGCACTACATGCTCATACATATTTAAACATAAGGAGACACGGTTATCAATTGCATTTCAAAACTGTCTGTGAAAGTGTAAAGAAGTTAATATTTAGAAAACGCAAGGAAGACAATGAGTAAAAGACTACGTGTGTTCGAGTGTTTGAACGATCCAGACAATTTCTGCAATGTTTGTGGCCAGTTTATAAAAAAAACCACGCACACAAGTTTACTCCAGCAGTACAATTGCACTATTTGAATTATTTTGGTATTTCACCAAATATCACAGAACCATGGACACCTAAGTCGCTGTGTGATCTTTGCTATATAATCTTAACCAACTGGGCAGCTGGCGGAAGGTAAGAATTTTTATTTAAACACATTATACATAGCGAATATAGTAATTTATTTTAATTTTAGCCGCCATATGAAATTCGATACACCAATGATGTGGAAAAAGCCGCTATGCCATTCCACAGACTGTTATTTTTGCCTCACCACAAACAGTGGGGTAGGAAGATTTTTTAAATGGAACTACGCTCAAGTGGGATCGTTTGCGCTTCCAGTACCACATTCGCATGATGTGCCATATCCAGTGTGCCCTGGTAAATCTCTTCAAAAAGCAGAATCGTCAGAAGAAGAGTCCGAGTCAAATGCAAGCGAATTTGAGCCGGGTGCAAAGCGAAAATTACTGTCACAGGCCGAACTAAACGATTGGGTGCGCGATTTTGGTCTCACTAAGGAGAAATCCGAACTTTTTGCGTCTCGGATGATACAGTGTGGATTTGCGGCTTCAGAAGTGAAAGTATCAGCGTACAGAAACCGTCACAAGGAGTATGCAAAATTTTATACAAAGAAAGACCAAATATGTTTTTGCAGCGACATTTCAGGCTTGTTCCAAGAGCTTCACCAAATTCACAACCCCAACGAATGGAGGTTGTTTATTGACAGCAACAAAGAGAGCTTGAAGGCAGTTCTCTTACATAATGGGAATGAAAAGCCATCTGTTCCTATTGCTCATGCGGTTCATTTAAAGGAGAACTATGAAACTATGGACATTTTGCTGAAATGCATAGAGTATAGGAAATACAATTGGAAAATATGCGCCGACCTTAAAGTTGTGGCCATTCTGTGTGGACTCCAAGGAGGCTATACGCGACATTGCTGTTTTCTGTGCCTTTGGAATAGCCGCGCTGATGATCAGCATTATATAAAAAAAAAATGGCCGGTACGAACGAAACCTGTAGTTGGAGAAGCGAATGTTCAGCGCAAACCACTAATAGAGAACCGTGAAAATATAATACTTCCGCCGCTGCACATAAAATTGGGTTTGATTAAAAATTTTGCCAAAAAATTAGACAAAGAAGGTGAAGCTTTTGCCTATTTACGGTCAATTTTCCCTTACCTTTCGCTGGCAAAAATTAAAGAAGGAGTCTTCGCAGGACCCGAGATAAAAAAAATTTTGAAAGATGAAAAATTCCCAAAGCTGTTATCACCCATCGAAGCCGCAGCATGGAATTCCTTCAGGCTTGTTGTGGAAAACTTTTTAGGAAACAACAAAAGCCCGAATTATAATTATATAATAATTATTATTATATTATAATAAATAATTATTTATACACAACGTCTCATTAGCTCTGTTCATTTACTTTTCTATCACTTTCCATCGAATAGAGAGTAAGAAGACATTTTTTTAAATTTCTCTCAATTATAACTATTATATAAATGAACACGTTTCCATCCAAAACTATCAACTTAAAATAGTGATGTGTTATGTAGGTATACGCAATGAATGGCAGTAGACTTCAAATGATTTGATGTTTCATGAAACGTGTCGAATAATTTAAAACAAAAATTTAAAACAAACGAAATTGAATGAATAGAATCAAACAGGTTTGATATAACGAGACCATTCGAAAACAAATAGAAACAAGTAAAAGTGCTATATTCGGCTGTGCCGAATCTTATATACCCTCACTAACGTACGTCTGCTTTCTAACTTATAAAATAGTTTCAGTTAGCAGAAAATAAAAACAACTTCAGTTGCGTTTTTTGGTTACTTAAAAAAATATTCCAAATTTCCCACCCTTGGAAAAGAAATTTTAATTTTTCAAATTTTTTTTAGCGATAGAAGTACTCATAATGTGTAAAGCGGTTTTATTTATGCAAAAGTACAAATTTTTAACCGTTCATGTTATACAAAATATTGCAGTATCCAACACTGGAATCGAAATTTTTATTTTTTTTTTTTTAATTTTTAATACCAATTTTGTTTTGCCGAAATAAAAAATAACTTTAACTTGGAAAAAAACGACATTAATTGATTTTTGGTTATGTATTGTATAAAAAAATTTTAAATTTCGGAACCCTGGATGGAAACTTTAAGTTTTTAAATTTATTTTTAATCGATGCAAATCTTAATGACACCAAAATTGGCTTTATTTAAGAAAAACTTGAAATTTTTAAACATTTTATTTACTATATGTACCACAAAATACCGAATGCGCAAAAAAAAAAAAAAATTCCCACCCCTCGAGACGAAAACTAAATTTTTTAAAATAATGTTTTACCAATGCAAGTCTTTATGATGTATAAAGCGGTTTTATGAAGGAAAAACTAAAATATGTTACAATTTTTGTCACTTTCATGTACTACAAAACATTGCAGTATCCAACACTGGAAACGAAATTTTGATTTTTTTAAATTTTTGATACCAAATTTGTTTTGCCAGAATAAAAAATTATTTTAACCAAGAAGAAACGACGTTAATTGATTATTGGTTATGTTATTGTATTAAAAAATTCAAATTTCCTAACCCTGGATGGGAACTTTAAATTTAAAAATATTTTTTCATCCATACAAGTCTTCATGTTACCAAAAACGGTTTTATTTTAGAAAAACTTAACATATTTATATATTTTAGTCATTATATGTACCACTAAATACCGAATGTGCCCAAAAAATATTTCAATTTCCGATCCCTGGAGGCGAAAATTAAAACTTTTTAAAATTATTTTTTAGTCTTCATGATGTATAAAGTGGTTTTATTTAAGAAAAACTACAAATTTGTAACCATTTCTGTCACTTTCTTGTACTACAATATATATCAGTTTTCGAGCCCTGGAATCGAAATTTGTTTTTTTTTTTTAATTTTGATACCAATTCTGTTTTACCAGGACAAAAAATAATTTTAACCAGGATAAAACGACGTTAGTTGATTTTTAGTTATTTTAATGTACAAAAAATATTAAACATTTTACTTATTATATGTACCACAAAATACCGAATGTGTAAAAAAAAATATTAAATTTCTGATCCCTGGAATCGAAAATTTAATTTTTTAAATTATTTGCTACCAATGGAAGTCTTCATGATGTATAAAGCGGTTTTATTCAAGAAAAATTACAAATTTGTTACTACTTTCGTTACTTTCATGTACTAAAAAATATTGCAGTACCGAACCCTGGAATCGAAATTTTGATTTCTTTTAAATTTTTAATACTAATTTCGATTTGCCGAAATAAAAAGTAATTTTAACCAGGAAAAATGACGTCAGTTGATTTTTGGTTAGCTTATTGTATAAAAAAAAATTTGAATTTCCTAACCCTGGATGGGAACTTTAAATTTTTAAATTTTTTTTCATCAATGCAAATCTTCATTACACCAAAAATGGGTTTATTTAAGAAAAACTTAAAATTTTTAAACATTTCAGTTATTATATGTACCACAAAACACTGAATGTACCAAAAAAAAAAAATTTTTATTTCCCATCCCTGGAAAAAAAAATTTTTTTTTATAGTTTTAAATGGACAATTGAGGAGTCCCAAGGCATGAAATAAGTTCAATTTTCAAATAAGCAAAAAAATAATCGGGTTTTGGTGTTAATTTTTCGTTGAGAAATAGGTGTAAGCTTCCCAGCTCTGGAACCGTCCTTCCGATTTTTCTATACCACTCTAAGTTAGCTCACTTCCAATCGATCAGTCCAAGAATGAAGTCTCTAGCTCTTCTGGGGCTTGGGAAAACCGATTTCACGCACAGACAGACGGACAGACGGACATCGCTCAATCGTCATCGCTATTCATAAGGATCCGAAATATATATACTTTATGGGGTCGCATATTGATATCGAAGAAATTACACACGGAATGACAAACCTAAATATACCCTTTCACATTTTTGTGAAGGGTATAAAAATAGAAACGAAACAATGTTTGATTCCTTTTTTTCGAATGTTTTTTAAATTTGCATGGTTTAATAAGAAAACACAAATGACTCTAAAAAAACTCGAAACAAAGAATTGACAATTGTCATTCGTTCTTTAGTTGGAAAGAAATTTATAAGTAAGAATAACTATTGTTTATAATAAAAATTATTTTGAGTGAAAAATATATTAAAATTATAATGTATGTATGTATGTAAACATAAATATATGTATATAAATATATGTATATGATATTTTTTTGTTAAAAATTTTTTAGTGTTTTTTAACTCTAATATTTTTTTAAATCTTTTTTTTGTGTTTGATTTGTTTGGTGTCTATTTTGTGTCGAAACACATTTCATATGCCTAAAAAAACAAATTATGATTTGATTTAAAAAACAAATGAATGATTTGAAAGCCCATTCGGGACATTTGAAGCTCCACTATGGTATTTACTCCAATATTTGGGAAAACCTTATATATTAGTATGAAAATAATGTGATTTTAAGTATATATTTGTTTCTTTCCAATGAAATTAATAAGTAATTGTTTTTTAGATTTAGAAGTTGTACAAGAATAAAGTAAATTATAAGATTTTATCTTCACAAACTTACTAACACTATCAATACTTATACCTTTCATTATAAAACATATCCAAAGCACAGGCACTGGTATATTTTCTAGAATTTTGAACTATTTCAATGAAAGAAATATTCATATCAGATTATTTCTCGATCTTAGCCGGTTATCTTATTTTGTTACTGATTTCACTAAGGTTTTGTGTCAAATCGCCGTGGCTCTATTCTAATGTGAGATCTCTTCGCACCAACAAAACGTTTGTTATTCTCTGAAACGCAGAAAATATATAACATTATTTTATACGCTTTTGTAAGATTTGGATAATAACCATCATATTGATCTATGGATCTCCCTACACCAATAATTATCATAATGATAATTTCGTCTTTATGTGGAGACTTCCCAGAAACTGCAGAATCCAGGTCCTCTGTAGAGCCAAAAACATATTTTGACCAAGCTTACATTATATAAAATATTTGGTTTTTTTAAAATCAATTATTTCATATACAAATGCATATCTTAAAAATTTCGACTATCTACTGCTATAGGACATTTTGTACAATTAACATTATTTTCATTGTGAGTTTTGATAAATACAGACCAGCTGACTTGTGCTCAATATATACATACATATAAAAAACATGGGTAAGGAACAGATCTCCAAACGCAAACGTTCGGAAAATTGGAATGAGAAGTATAAGGCAAGTATACATATATAACACTGCTCTGCAAAAACTAACTTTTTGTCGCGCCTTTAAATAAAACTATGTGCACTATATGGATTTTGATGCGCTAAACTCGAATCCGTTTTTGGTTTTTTTCCATCAGATCCAGGTTTTTCTTATAAGCATGGCAGTTATTTGCCCCTTAATTAGCCAGGTACGTAGACATATTTCAACCTAACTCGGGATCCAGTCCTCCGATTTTCAAAACTGAAACACAAGAATATGTGCAACAAAATTGTTTTTATTTTAGTCACAAACAGTTTTTCTTTATCTCTTATCGTTTTGGAAATATTCAGATATTAATCGAGAAAACATTTTTTTTTCGTACAAAATTCTTAATTTTTTACTTATTAAAAATGGAATTAAAAAAAATTTGAAGCAAATATTCAACACCTTGCACCTTGATCTATTAGTTACAGACCTCAGAAATAAAAAAAGCTATAAACCATAAAAATCTGTTGTAAAATTTAGATTCTATTTTCAGGTACCCAATGTTGTAATGCTACCAACTTTCATACGCGTGACGATAGTAATTCGTTAGGTGAACAGGTAAAGAAAGTAAAGTACAACGGTATTTTGCATAGATCTTGGATTTAAAAGTTATAATTTAGTAATTTTCACTAACCTGTAATTCTAAATCGAGAAAATTAGAGTAGATTCTAATATATAAGTATTGCAGAAGTATATGTGGAAATTGATGGACAATAAGTGAGGCAATTTTAATTTGATATCGATATATATATATATATATATATATATATATATACATATATATATATATATATATATATATATATATACATATATATATATATATATATATATATATATATATATGTATATATATATATATATATATATATATATATATATATAAATCTATATATATATATATATATATATATATATATATATAAATCTATATATATCTATATATATTATATATTTATTTATATATATATATACAATATATTTATATAAATATATATCTTATCTTCTATCTATATATATAAAAATAAGTTGCATTGTGTTAGTAATTGATGTTCTCCGGAATGCGTGAACCGATTTTGTTTCTTTTTTTATATGAAATTTTATGAAAGGTGAAATCAATACTCAGATTTTTATGTACATACGGTTTCTGTATGTATATTGATTCATGAGTTATAGCCATTTTAGTGCACACTGCAATCATTTCGAAATATATGTGTTAATATTTTGAAAAACTGAAATGCAATTCGTTTTGAAATTCATTACAATTAAATTTTAGTCAAACAATTAATTTAATTTATATACTTAGTTATTCTAAATAAAAATTTCAGGGATCTATGAAATAAATTACATACAAATAAATCACTAAACACTTAAATATTTAAATACATTATGAACAACCCACGTCATATGCATGAGTACGTGCAGGATTCAATGACTTATGTGCGTCATTACGGTCGAGCAGATTTATTTATAACATTTACGTGTAATCCGCAATGGAGTGACATTAAAGATAATATATTCGCTGACCAAAGTCGTACCGACCGCCATGATAACACTGCCCGTGTTTTTAAGCAGGAATTGAAAGCGCTTTTGGGTTTTTAGCGTGATATCTAAGGTGTTTGGTGAAGTGAAGTGCTGGATGTATTATGTGGAGTGGCAAAAGCGTGGTTTGCCACTGGTAAATAAAATCACATCACATGAAGTTGACAATGGTGTATGTTCTGAAATTCCAGATGAAATAAGTAATCCTGAATTATATGATGTTGTTGTGCAAAATATGATACACTGTCCATGCACAGCCCATGTCATATGCATGAGTACGCGAATAAGAAATTTGTTGTGACTTTGGGAAGAACAATGAAAGATCTCCGAGATAACTCATAGTTGTTTGGTGGTGCGTTGATTTTATTGTTAGGCGATTTAAGCAAACATTGCGCTTCGTTCTGAGAACGACATCTGCCGATGAAATTAACGCTTGCTTAAAGTCTTCATATTTATGGAGATTTGTTAAAATATCGAAACTCACTATCAACGTTCGTGTTCAGTTGCAGAATGATGCATCTGCTGATAAGTTCTCTAGGCAATTGCCGAAAATTGGGAACAGTGCAATGACTATTGATGACACTGGAATGATAACATTGCCAAATGATTTTTTCCGTTTCGTACAGTCAAAAGAGGAATTTATTGTACTTAACACAACAATATACATGCCAGAGTAATTTTAGCGGCAAAGAACAAAGATGTTACTGAATTAAACATGGCTATACAATCAAAGGTTTCTGGCGAAGTGGTGTTGTACAAGTCTGTCGATACTGTTACCAATGAAGAAGATGTTTTGAATTATCCAACAGAATTTTAGAATTCGTTGGAGTTACCAGTATTGCCTCCGCATAATCTTCAATAGAAAGTTGGAGCCACTATTATTATGCTTCGTAATATCAATCAACCCCGCTATTAAAAGGTTGACAGCTTATGTAAATGAAGCTACTATTTTTACTGGAAAATTAAAAGGCGAAGATGTATTCATTCCACGTATCCCAATGATTCTGTCTGATATACCATTTGAATTTAAACGACTTCAGTTTCCTGTTCGCCTTGCATTTGCGATTACCATTAATAAGGCGCAAGGCCAATCTTTAAAAATTTGTGGACTGAATTTAGTGTATCCAGTTTTCTCACGTGGACAGTTCTATGTTGCCTGATCGCGCGTTTGCAAACTATTGGTTTTGTATATTTACACCGAAAATGGAAAAACAACAAATGTTGTGTACCACAGAGCATTACTATAAAAGCAGTATATCACTGATTTAAATGAATTCTAATTAATTATTTTATATTGTTTTTGCACTACGAAGTGTGCAGGGGGTTTGCTAGTGTATATATATATATATATATATATATATATATGTTTATATATCCATATATTTGTTTATATATATATATATATATATATATATACATTTATATATATATATATATATATATATATATATATATATATATATATATATATATGTGTATATGCGTACATTTATTCATATATTTGTTTATAGATATATATATATATATATATATATATATATATATATATACATATATATATATATATATATATATATATATATATATGTATATATATATATATATATATATATATATATATATATATATTATCTATACATATATGAAGATAGAGGCTTGAGATTTGAGATATACATTTATATATATATATATATATATATATATATATATGTATATATATATATGTATATGCGTATATTTATCAATATATTTGTTTATATATATATATATATATATATATACATATATATATATATATATATATATATATATAAACATATATATATATATATATATAAATATATATATATATATATATATATATATATATATATATACATATATGAAGATAGAGGCCTGAGGTTTGGTATGTAGGTTCGATAGATTTGTGGTATTCGTACTTTTATAGGGTAAAATATGCTAATAATTTTAATTATTATAAAAGTTGAAATTAAAATGAAAAGTTACTTTTTGTATTCTACTAATTGTATATAGGCTTATCCATATTCATTATATAGATAATCAAGATAGGCTTACACATAATCCGAAAAAAAATTATCACACTTAAAAAACTGGATCGGTTAATGTTTTTCAATTCGTATATTAATGGAATTTGAAAATGCAGGAAAGAATAATATATAAAAAGAATAATTTAACTGGTCATATTTATTATATAACATCATATTTAATTAAAAATGTTTATATACTTATTTATGAAATTATTATTAAAAATACATATTAATTTATTTATTATTAAACATATTAATCTAATGATCAGAACATGAAAGAATATTTAATATAACAAAGATACACAGAAATATTTGTAATCGCTTTCTAAATTAAAATTTCAAATGCTAGCCTATAAAAGCTGAATTAATTTAATAATATATTTTATTATATGCTTAAGTGTTGTGAATACATGATATAAAATGTTTCTATTTTAAATGTTTCGTTATTATTTATACAGTTTTTATCGAGGTAGTTGTCGACTTTTGATTGTTCTCAAACACAAAATTGTTCATAAACTTTGTAGAGCATTAAAACTTACGTTACTTTTAAATAGATAATACTAAAAATATTGTTGTATAAAATTTTTCAATATTATGTTTTCTCTTGCTCTTCCACGACTTTGTAACACACTCTCTGAAATGTCAGGTAATATGTATTAATCCGTTCTATATTCGAAGTCGTCTAAAATGAACACAAATATTAACATGTTCAAAAATTTATCTTTCTATTACAAAACAATATAATGTTGAAAAAATTAAGTCGGCCATTATGAATCACAAATGGGTTTACCTGGAATAGTGTCTTCCTCATCAATATGGAGGACAGCTAATGCTACAATAACTACTTTAAAGTAACAGTCATTCCATCAAGTAAGCAACGGAATCGCTGCTTCCATGCTCCAAGGCAGCGTTCTATAGTGTTACGTGTTGCCATGTGTGCGATGTTGTATTTATTTTCTTTCTCATTATGAGGTTGGTGCAGCCTTTATATTCATGATTTTCAAATCGTTCTTTGATTTTAGATTCTTTGAAAATTAGACAGTCATGTCGAATTTTCAACCAGAGGATTTTTTGTTGTTGATATTTTGTGAAATAACTACTAATTCTTCCAAAGTCACAAGTTCTGAAAAATTTGAGTTACTAAGAGCTATTGTATCTACATTGAATGAATATTTATAGTCGGGGGTACTATTAATGATGTTGTTAACCACTTCATCAACTTGTGGGGTGTAACCACTGGGAATAGAACCTTTATAAATTTCCAAAAAGTGTTCTTTTAATTTTCCTAGTCCAAGATCAACATTCTCTATAATTTCATTATCAATAGAAATATAATTTAATCTTCTGTTCTTTTTTAACCTAAAATATTATATATTGGTCTATGTGCTTTTGGTCCCGGCTTAATATATTCCATTTCCCCAGTAAAAATTGCAAACTGTTCCAATTCGACTTGTTTTTCAGCCATAGTGCTTAAAAGTTGTATTTGTTTATATAAAATTATATAATCTGGGTCTCGACGGTTTAAAGTTCGATGATAAATTCTCTTTAAATTTGTTTGCCAGATGTATTTAATCTTAAAAAGGTTTCCTATGTTCTCTGATACTAGATATTTCCTACGATTCATATCTACTTCCTCAGAATGAATGTTAGTAAAGTTTCTTAATGTTAGTGAAAACTAATTTACACGGTTATCAATCTCTGGTGTAGAAAGATTTCTAGTCGAAGACGGAAAATGATTTAATAGATTTTTTCTAATGTAATTTTAAAAATGATTCCAATTGGTATTTTTGAAAGAAATAAAGTTTGATGGGGGGACCAATAAAATTTAAAAATTTTCGGGATAGATATGGAGTTTTAGAGGATAGTGAGCTGAAAAAGGTAGTAAACTAGATATTCTAAAATTCGAATTTTTAATATTTATAAGATTTGGGCTTATAAGAAAATAGTCAAGAAAGGATGTTCCATTCGGGTATGATGGATGACTGTCACATGTCCGAACAAAATCTACTGGATTGTTTTCTAAAACGTTAAGGAAAATAAAACCATTGAAGCTAAACGTTAAGTCACACCAACTATTATGTTTTGAATTGAAACCACCTCCGATAAATTTCCCATCATAATTCTGGGAGTAAAAAAAACACAATCTATGTAATCAAAATATTTTTTAAAATATTATTAATTCTTATTTCAATTGAGGCTAAAAATGTGGAAGATCTATTCCAGCTGCTTGCACAATGGAATATAGTCCTTGTGGACTAAAATCTCGAATAAAATTGTAATCTTTATATAAAACTCTATGTTGTCTGTTAAGATGTGTTTCCTGAATAAACGCAATGTCAATTCTATTCGCGTTTATTATATTTATTAGCTCTGTTCTTCGGCTTATTGAAATATCGATCCTACACTAAAAGTTAAAAATTCGAAGCCATTCTGGGACGGCGGCATGAACTAAGGCCCCAATGAACTAAGGCCCCAATGAACTAAGGCCCAAAAAAATGAACTAATTCCCCAAAGTGAAATTAACTAACGGCCCAATATTATAAATTCTTATATAAAAGCAGCAACGACTTTTAGGGACTTATATAAAATATACATATGTATATATATATTATTTTTTAATTATTGTAAAAACTGACCTTCGCACTAATTTTTAATTTTCTGACAATTTAAATTAAAAACTATACCTGTCAAAAAACTTAATTTTATTCAATGGGAAGCTTAAAAATGTTATTGTTGAAATTACTAAATTCTCGCGAATTTTAAATTTTCGCACAACTTACACTAAGAACTATAGTTTCAAAAATTTTCGTCATAAAATAAAACTATTACTGTAGTTCACTTTACTGTAAGTTTTTTTTAAAGTATAGGTATAGTTTTTAGTTTAAATTGTCAGAAAATTAAAAATTCGCGTGAAGGTCGGTTTGGTACCCCCCGAGTTTCCTGCTGTATCTTGGCATTCTTGTTTTATTTTGTTTAAAGCCTTTAACTCTTTGTAGGTTTCTTCTTCATTGGAGTGGTTGTGCCCAACTTATTTTTTGCCAGAATACATTTTCCAATCTGGAAGCAAGTTTACTCTAGCCTTATAATTTTTTTCCTGCACACGTATTTAGAGACGCCATTATAAACCGATTTTTTTATATCATTTTCTGGTCGATTATGTATAGCAATCGCTATTTCTTCTGTAGCCACAAATTATTTCAAAATTCATTTCGAAGGTCAGTTTTTACAATAATTAAAAAAATAATATACATATATATGTGTATCATAATGACAGTTATAGGTATTCTTCGATTTACATCATTTTAATACGCAAAGTATATTTTTGCAAAGTAGTATATCCAATATCTGCATGATTTAATACAAACTTTTAGTAATTTCAACAGTAGTAAAATTTTTATACTTCGCATTTTTGGGGCCTT
>OY776279.1:51211392-51263892 GCA_963675445.1 Linnaemya vulpina | reverse complement strand
TACATATTTCTATATTGTGATATTAATTTATTTATTATATGATTTGGAAAATTGTTATTTTCTAATATATTTATAACCTTCTTTTTATTGCTATAGTGAAATTGTGAGTCACTTATATTTATAACCCTTTCTATAAAATTTCTAGCTGTGTTTATAATAATGTGTATACCATGTTTTGAATAGTAATTAATCATTCTTTCCGAAGCAGTAGGTTTCTGGAACTAATCTATTATTAATTTATTACCTTTCCTAATAACTAAAGTATCTAAATAAGGAAGTTTCAAGTCCTTTCCCTTTTCAGCTGTAAATTTAATGTTCGAATTAAAATCATGCAATGCAGATAACATATTATTTATATCAGATGTGTGAATAGCGCAAAATAAACATCTACTTATTTGCCACTATTTTAGGTTTTATATTAAGTTTTTGAATTGATTCTTCTAATAATTCTTCCATTACTATATCTGCTATTATTGGAGGTGCTGGTGATCCCATAGGAAGACCCCTATTATCTTCTATACACAATTTTAAAATACGCAAAAATAAACATTTGTCAATCCTTGTATACGTTGTTATCATTTCCCATTTGTTTTCAATTATATTAATTGCAAATTCAATAGGTACACTTGGGAATAGTGAAACTACATCAAAAGAAATTAAGCTTTCATTATCAGAAATATGTTGGCTCCTAATTTTATTCACAAATTCTATTGAATTTCTGATATTATATTTAGAATCCGTATCAATATTTTTTTTTAATATTTGTAATATAAAGGTCAATTGATAAAAGAACATATAGGTCTCAATGGAAAATTTTCCTTATGGATTTTTGGTAATCCATATATACGAGGAGCAACTGCAGCATTTGTTTTTAATCTATTCTTATCGTTAGATGTTATATCTTTCTTAAATAATATTACAGCTATATTATTATTGATATTTTGGTATGTGGTTGTTCGATCTCTATTAATTAACTTATAATTTGTAATATCTCCTACAATACTATTGATTCTTAAATAATAATCCTGTTTACTAATGGTTACAGTTACATTACCCTTATCCGCATTTACAATAAGTATATCTTTATTTTCCCTTAAGAAATTAGTAGCTTTCTTAACTTTATCTAATATAAACTTATCTCTATTTGTTAATTGAATTTTATTTAAATGGTTACCAATAACCGTGGTTAATCTATTTCTTGCTTTCTCTTGTTCTTCTTTATTATTTACAGTCTGCAGTAAGTCCTCTCCCTCTGATATGACTTTTAACATAGGAATTTCATACTTTTTACTAAGTAAAGCGTGTTTTTGTCCAAGTGAAAGTATCCATTGCTTGTCCTTAGGTATGTGAGCATTAGTCTTGTTTATGAACCACTTTTTTTAAATTTATTTTTTTAGTTCTTCTTCGCCTGAAAATTTTTTTGCCCGCTCTGTCACAGCTCGCACGATTGTTTCCTTAGATGCTGACATTTTTTATTTTATAACACAAACTTATATTTTCACAAGCAAATGCTACATATATTTTGAAAAGGTGGCAACCATAATTTTTCGCGATCTAAATAATCTTTCAAAAGTAGACGGCAATTGCTGGCGGTATTGCCATACACTAAGAAATATACTTTTAATTTTACCGCCAAGTTGTAATAATGGAAAGTTGCTACCGGCCACTTTATCGCCCTGTTATGCTAACGTTGGTATTTACTAAAAGCAAGTTTGTCGCCAAGTGTAATAATGGCCCTTAATAGTTGGCTGTGTGGTTGGGACACATTTTGGACCCCAAAAGCCTCCCAATCAGCAGATGCATTTTTAACAGAAAAAGCTTTCATAGTCTTAACGCTATAATAACATGTTTATTCTGTTTAATACTTATTTCATTTCATATGAATATAATGTATTTGTTAATTTGCGTAAAACTACATGCGACCACAAACATACAGTTTTGGCCATTAACTCTAAATATGGAGGAGCCGAACATGACTCATTTGTTTGGAGGGAACAGCATTAAATAATCCATCTTGAACAACAATACAACAATAACTTAAAGAAATTTTTGTTCTCTTAGCAACTTCTTCCCTAAAAATGTCATCTTCAGAATATAAACAAGGTTATTCTTTTGAGGTTGTGGCATGGATTTTGGTGTTGGAATTTCATATATTGCGTTTGTTCGCAAAAGCGATTCTCTTCTAAAATTGCAAAATTTATAAAATTTTCTTTAAATTTCATAAAATAGATTTTAATTTAAATTTTTACCATTTAATTTCTTATACGAAAAGGTTAAGTTGAATGCTCATTTGCTGGCGTGTAAAAACTCGCAATTTTTATTATTATAATAACACATAGATATTATTATAAACACAGCTAGAAATTTTATAAAAAGGGTTCTAAATATAAGTGACAAACAATTTCACTATAGCAATAAAAAGAAGGTTATAAATATTTTAGAAAATAAAAATTTTCCTAATCATATAATAAATAAATTAATATCACAATATAGAAATAGAAGAACAGAAAATACTAATATTAATATAGAACAAAAATTATTTAAATCTTTAACATACATACCAGGAATATCAGAAAGGTTGACAAAATCTAAAATTTACGATACAGGTAAATATAGAATAGCTCATAGAACGCACAATACATTAAACAGACTATTTAGTAAAAATAAAGATAAAATTGAAAAATGGTATAGATCAAATTTAGTATATAAAATACCATGCAAGGGTAATGATATAGAGAATTGTAATAAAGTGTACATAGGTACGACCAAGAATAAATTAAAGACTAGGATAGCAGGTCACAAATCAGATCAAAAATATAGGGATATAAATTCACAAAAAACAGCTTTATCTTCCCATTGTTCTAAAGCATATCATTTTCCAGATTTTGAAAATGTTTCAATATTAAATACAGAAAATAACTACAAACGTCGATTAACGTTAGAAATGTTAGAAATAATAAACGTACCTTCATCACACAGAATAAATTTTAAAATAGATACAGAAAAATTAGCACAGAATTATAGACATTTAGTTAGTAAGAATTGCAGATTTACATAATATAATATTAATGTTATTATATATTAATTTATACTAATTGTTAAAATTATTGCCTATGTGTATATAGGTGTATATACATGTATATGTGTATGGATGTATATGTAGTTATATGTGTACATGTATTTGTATGTGTGTGTATATGTATGTATATGTATGTATGTATGTATATATATGTATATATGTGTGTATATATGTATGTATGTGTATATGTATGTATTTATGTATATATGTATGTATGTATCTATATGTATATATATATATATATATATATATATATATATATATGTGTATATATGTATATATATATATATATATATATATATATATATATGTATATATGTATATATATATGTATATCTGTATATGTATATATGTGTATATATGTATGTATATATATATATATATATATATATATATATATGTATATATATGTATGTATATGGATGTGTATGTATGTATACGTATGTATGTATGTGTGTTTGTGTATATATGTGTGTATGTATGTATATGTGTATATATATGTACGTATGATTGGATGTATATGTACATATGTATGTATGTATATATATATATATATATATATATATATATATATATATGTATGTGTACAGAATTATATATATTTGCTCAAAATTAATGAATAATAAAAGTTAATAAAGAAATTATAAAAAAAAAAAAATTAAATAAAGAAATTATAAAAATGTAATAATCACAGTAATAGTAATAATTATAATAACGATAGGTAATTATGAAAAACCTAATTGACTTCCAGTTATTCAAAGAAAAGTAAAAGAAAAAAAAAATAAATTTTTATTTTAATTAATGAGAGAAAAAGAAAAAAAAAATTATCAATATATTCAAGAAAAATAGTTAATTAAAGCCCTTTTAAATTGCAAAGCATTTCTTAATAATTTTACTCCGGTTGGTAATAAATTCCAAAGACGAACAGAAAAAACGAAAAATTGCCATTCAGATACAAGAGACAGATATCTAAAATGAATGATGTCATTCCGTCTTTGAGAACGAATAAATGACAATCTCTCAAAGTGGTAATTTGGTTCACGAGTAGTGATAATTCTATGTAAAAATAATAGAACTCTTGTCTTCAATAGATCAACAAATGAAACACCATATAACGTCTTTCCAAGAGCTGATACATGGTCGTACCTTGACAATCCATAAACATATCTCACTACCGCGTTAAAGGCCACACTCAATTTCCTAAAGCTAGCACTATCACATGAAGCGAATACCTCACAACCATATAACAAAACCGGGACAAGATAGGTTTTAGCAAGAAGTATGCGTATCTTTAGCGGAGTAAAGTATTGAGTCTTCCACAAATTCCTTAATATAGCAAACGTTCTTCCCGAGGCGTGATTTACATGATCTGTCCATGTCAGATTGTTATTGAAAACAATCCCAAGGTTTTTACTCGACCTAACAATTTCAATTGGCTGGTTATCCAAAATTATCCTAGGCTGCAAGGAAGATATCATAGACCTAGGAGTTATCACCAAGCACTTAGATTTAGTAGGGTTGATACACAGGCCATTAGCACAAGCCCAATCATTCACATTCTTGAGGTCTTCGTTTAGCTTTTCCACACATTCGCTAATATTAGTCTTATCAGTACTGATATATATTTGTACATCATCGGCATAAAGATGAACACAACAAAACGAAAAGTGCCTAATCAAATCATTTATATAAATCGCGAAGAGGAGTGGACCCAGAATTGAACCCTGTGGAACTCCCTTAGCTACATGTAAAGGACGCGAAAACTTGTTCTTAGTAAAAACTGATTGATGGCGGCCAGACAAGTACGAAGATAACAGACAGGTTGATGCTCGGGAGAAGTTAAACAGACGTCTCAGTTTCAAACAAAGAGTATCATGATGCACCATATCAAACGCTTTAGAGTGATCGAGAAGGACTAAAAATGTAATGTCCCCCTTATCGATACTTCTTCGAATATCTTCCGACACATCTAAGAGTGCAGTTGTACAGCTGTGTTTAGGTCTAAAGCCAGACTGTCTTTCAGTAAGAAGTTTCCTATCGTTTACATATTTGTACATTTGTCGGTGCAACAACTTTTCAAACTATTTTGACAAATATGGCAATATAGCAATTGGGCGATAATCACCACTTGCCTTAGGAACAGGAATGATTTTCGCATGCTTCCAATTTCTGGGATAAACGCTCTTAGTAATTATAGTGTTGAATATAAAAGTAATGTATGGCAGCAAGTGAGGCAGCAACATCTTAACAAATTTGGGCTGCATTCCGTCAATACCAGCAGAATTAGATTTAATAGCCAAGCAACTAGAGAAAACATCCTCCTGGGTCACACAATCAAAAATAAACAAATCCGGTCCAGTAAGGTCCGGTTGATTCAGGTAGAGATTATGATTTACAGGAAGATTAGGCAGAGAAGTAAATTTCACATTAAGTGCATCAATATCTGTTTCATCATCCTGATCAAGACTTACCTTACTAATGCCAATATCCCCTATGGCCCTCCAAGTTTTCCTAGACCCTATAGCTGAAGTAAAGACAGAAGAATAGTACAATGACTTTGCATTCTTGATCTTTCTATTCACAATTTTCCTGACTATACTATACTCCTTATGAAGCTCTTCAGTTCTAAATCTTTTCCACCTCTTATACAGCAAATCCCTTTTCTCAATTGCACGCTTTATATCATTATCAAACCAGGGTTTCTTTTTACTACCAAACGAAACAGTCTTTATGGGTACGCATATATCAAAAATGTTGCTTATATTAATCCCGAGGAAGTCCAACTGGTCCTCAACAGATGGTATAAAGTAAATCAAATCCCAGTCAGTTCGCTGTATTTCATAACGAAGCAACTCATAGTCCAAATTCCTAAAATCATAATATTGTGCAGTATTCTGATAGGCATTACGCTGAAAACTAAATGACATAAATAACAGATCGTGTTTCGAAAAACATGGAGCTGACAGTTGGTCATAGAGTAAAACCCTTTCCTTATCACTCACAAAGATAATATCAATAAGTGTATCCCTAGTATTGGTATAATGGGTTGGAATAGACGTATTTATTGGAAAAAGACCAATAGCATTCATATCATACACCAGGTGAGAATCACTAAGTAAATCAGAATTAAAATCGCCACATATCACAATATCCCCATATTTCAGCGTCAGATTTCCTACTTGCTCCAAAAAATTATCAGTTTTAATTAAACGATTAGGCCTATAGACACAACCGATTAAAACATTTTCACGTATAGATGAAACCTCAAAAAAAATATACTCCATTTGATCACCTAATTCCGAGTTGAAACACTTCCTACACGATATGCCATTTCTTACATAAATCGCAGTACCACCAGCATGAGATCTTCTATCACATCGAAAAAGACGATATTTGTCCAGATTAAATATTGAGCTAAGAACTATAGGATCAAACCAAGTTTCTGAAACACAAACAATATCTACACCAGAGTTCTCAAAAAGTAAACGAAATTCATCCATTTTATTATTTAAGCTCTGCGCGTTAATATGGCATATGTTCAAACCGCATCTCTGTTTGCGTATCATATCGCAAAGATTGTCTTTGGAATCATCAGTGAAACCACTAACTAACCGGGCCATAAGTCACTAAATGTCCTAAAGTAACGCTTGCAATTAAAAAGGGGAAGAACATACGGAAGTTTTAATATAAAAGTACAAGAAGAGTTTAAAAAACGCTCAAATTTTAAATAAGAATATAACACAAAATTAATAGGAAGAAAAACATTATCAGGCAGTAGTACAACTTTAACTTTAAGCATCATCCAACTCGTTAGCTTCAGGAAATAAATCATGTAGATATTTGATCTCCTCAATTTGTAGCATGTTGTCATCAGCCGTCTTTTTAATGTACACATTACCACGCAAAATAAAAGTATTGTACAAAAGTTTCTTTCTTTTAAGACGAGTAGCAGCCCGTAGTATTTGAAAATTATTTTTAGTGAGATTCTCATTGACATAGAAGTTGTAATCCGAGTTAATGCCAATGTGTTTTAAGCAGAAATTGAAGTTTCTATTTGTTCTCCTAAAGCTAGATAAAGACTTCATGAAGAAGTTTCTGTCATACGCTGACTGCATTTTGACGATAATGGCTCAATCTTTTGAATATGTATTACCGTTATTATTCCTGTTCTGGGTACGGTATATTGATTTAACAGCAGGAGTGGAGGTTTTAATGGTCTCACAAATAGAGTGAAATATATCCATAAGGTTCTCATTTTAAAAAAATGGTATCGAATTTATCCGTAACTCATTTGCAACGTGATTATTCTCCTGATGCCTAATCTTCGCTTTTAGAGTTGCAATGTCATCATGCATACTTTTCAGGTCACCAGCAACGGTTTCCAGTTTTTCAAGTCTTTCGTTTAAACTGCATATCTCGTTTTTTACAACAGCAAACCTTGTTTCAAGGGCATTCAAAAAATCCTTTTTGTACTTATTAAGCTTGATATCAATTACCTTCTCCAATTGTTCCGTGAGCTTTTCAAAATGCTTATCCATCACTGTTATAAGCTTAAATGGTGAGTCAGGAATAAGAGCTGAGTTTTGTAAGATCCCATGTATACATTTATGAGTAGGAGTTCCAGTATTATATGCTGAGTGACTCATTGTGGTTACAGTATTGTCCTGGTTATTTGTTGGTATAGAGTTTTTCTTCTTATTAATTTTCGTGTTCTTTTTTCTTAAATTGTACATTGAGACAATTATAAATTAAGTTTTTTATGAAGTATAATAATTTAAATTATCACTTTTAAGTAACGGACATACATATGTAGATACAGTGGTTGTAAAATCTGATATAATTTAATAGCATAAAAAACTTGGCATCACTCTTCCAAGCTGCCAGTGTTATTAAGCCTGTATTTAAGAGAATGCGTCAGCTGATAATGATTATGTTTGAATTTTTTTTTTTTTTTTTTTTTTTTTTTTTAATATTGTTATTGTTTGCGTTCTTTTAATATTTTTGTTGTGTATTGCAATTTTTCTTTTAACCAGTGTAGTGTTGTTAGTGTATCAACTGGTTCAGTATTTTTGTTATATATTGTCCTTAATATTTTGCCGAATATATTTTGTTCATGCGGTTTTCTCGATATTTCTGTAAATTTCACTGTTGTTGTACTCAATGTAATCACCCCTATCGTGAATAGCAAGTGGAATTTTTGTTCACGTGAAATTTTTATTCCACTCGAGGGGAAAAATGGTATCGTGAATCTCCCGTGAAAAATTATTCCCGTAATCAATTCTCAGTGAATGTAAAAAGAGAAGAAGCTGAAAACAACATTAAAAGTCAAACAAATTTGTACTTGAACATACTTATCTGAAAATAAAAATATAAAATTTTAAAAATACATAATGTTCGGAATTGGAGCAGCTTTGTTATTACAAGAGGAGGAAAGCAAGCAGCAGCGAATTGCTCGGCGACGTTTACGGGACGCATCCAATCCCCTGGAGTTACCAGATACCTTGTAAGTAGCCAAATTCAATAAAAATTTCTTTTTATATTTTCTGTGCTTTTGTAGGTTTATCCAACATTACAGGTTAAACAAGCCTGCGTTTTTATATGTGCTGGACAAGCTGAACAATTCTTTGCCTTCCACAAAAAAGTTATTTGGAATTTCTACAATTTCAAAACTTTGTGCCTGCTTAAGATTTTTCGCAGAAGAAGGTTACCAAAAGGGCGTAGCTAGAGACTACGAAATAGGAATGGCACAGTCAACTTTTTCGGAGATTCTGTCAAGCGTATTAGATGCTCTTGAGGGAAATCTTTGTGGGCAGTGGATAACCTATCCATCGGAAGAAGAAAATAAAATCACTGCACAGGAGTTTTACCGGAAGTTTGGGATACCTGGTGTGGTAGGATGTATTGATGGGACACACATCAATATTATAACACCAAAAGATAATAATCATCTTTACTACAACAGGAAAGGGCACCACAGCTTAAATGTTACACTTGTAAGCTATATTTTTGTAAATATATACATTAATTGTTAGTTGTGAATACAATTTCTTTAAAGATATGTGATAGTAAAATGAGAATACGGTATGTTGATGCCACACATCCTGGAGCTTGTCACGACTCCTTTGTTTGGAATAGCAGTTCTTACAGAAGTGTAATGGAACAAAATTATTTGCAAAGAGGACTGCGAGTATGGCTGTTAGGTGAGAAACAAATTATATAAATAATATATGTGTTAATACTTACATACATATGTATGTTGTAACAAATTTTTATAGGTGATGGAGGATACCCTTTAGAACCTTGGTTGTTAACACCATATAGAAGTCCAATATCTGGTTCGAATCAACAAAAATTCAATGACATTCATTCGAGGTGCAGGAATATTATAGAACGTACAAATGGAGTACTGAAAGGTAGATGGAGGTGCTTGCTAGGGGCCAGGGAACTCCACTATGAGCCAAAAAAAGCTATTAAAATTATTAATGTCTGTGTGGCATTGCACAACATCTGCATAGCATATAAGTGTGAACACAGCAATGAAATAACTGATATGGAGCAAATTAATCTTCCCCATCTAGAAAGCGAAAATACAGTTGAACGCAATAGGTTTCTTGCTGCTGCTAACCGTATCCGTGATAACATAGCAAATTCAATGTGAAAATTGTTTTTTATAAAAGTTTTAATAAAATTCAATTTTGTTTGACAAAAATATTTATTTATAATAAAAAAACCAACAATTCATAAAAAAAACATAAACAAAAGTAATAATTCAATTTTTTAACAAAAATATCTTAAAGCTATATATAAAATATCACAAATTCATTCATTCTTATACATTTCATATGTAGGTACTTTGTATATACTAAAAACTAATATTCGGTTTAATACCAGCAAACTATTTACATACGAGCGTTTTCCTTTAATATTGCAAGTTTGATTTCCTCAATTTCTAATAGCCTTTTGTTCTTTTCTATCTTGCTTTCTACTTCTTTCCGCCGCAACTCTTCGCAAACTTTATGGTGTCGCTCTAACATTTGCAATTCCTTCGATTTTAAATCGTTGTTTTTCTCTAAAGAACGGTACACCCTTCGCATGGTTGTCTCCATTTCTTTGTTTTGTGTTTGAGTGGAACCAGCTATTTCCGCAATTTTCGCATATATATTCTTTTGCGTTTCCACCTCTTTGGCAATCAGATCTGCGGTACTTAATTTTTGATGCTGATCAGCCCTTTTCCGTTTAAGGAATCGTGGTGTTTTTTCTGACGAATCTTCTGTCGTCGTTAACTTTTGCCTAGGTGGTGTCATCTGTTCCGGGAAGATGCTCTGGTTATCACTTATTATAACTTCATCCTCACCATCTTTTTTTTGTGTATCACTCTGGTTTTCAGTAGAGTGAGAACTTTGTGGCAAACCAAAAATTATGGAATTCTCCACACCCTCTACGGACTCCTTCATCCCTACCAGCTCATATATGAACTCTTCGTTCACTGACAGGCACTTCGTATTATTTGGACCACCTCCTGTCCCTTTTATATTTTTTAAATTCGCTGCAGCTTTTGAGCGAACATACCGCTTTTGATCTGTCCACACCTAAAATTCAAAACATAAAAACAGACGTAAAGAGTATTGGATTGATATACAAAGCAATATACTACCTTTTTCCATTCCGTAATGTTTTTGATGGGAGGGCCAGCACTATTTAGCTCATCTGTTAAGCAATTCCAAAACTCTACCACAACATCTTTCGGAAGCTTCACAAAGCCGCAGGCAATCGCTCTGTTGGTTTGCATTTTATTCAGCATTATATCGGTTTGTGCCTTATTAACAGATCTTGCCCTTAAATAAAATTTACTATAATAATAAAATATAATAAACTTTGATTTGTAATAAAAACTACTTACATTTTTTGTTCTGTTCCCCACCAAAAACAAAGCGAATGAATTAAAGGGAAAAGTGAAAAAACTCGCGGGAAAGAAATCATTCACGATAAGGGGAATTTAATGTTAGCGTGAAATCATTCACGGGGAACGTCTTCACGATTGCAAATTTAGGGAAAAGGGAAAAATTTCGAGGGAAAAATTATTCACGATAGGGGTGAATATATCAGTGTATATGTTATATTCAAATTTGTAAAGTTGTTTAGTTATTGTTTTTAGTGTAATAATATATTTTAGTTTTATTTTATCCTCTCTTTCCTTTCGTTTTGTAATTTTTATTTTCAATGTTTAATATATTGGTGTATTTTGTTATATTGTTATATTGTTTATGTTATGCTTTTGTTATTAACGTTTGTTGTTTATCAAAAGTATTTTATTTATCAAAAGTATCTTGTTTATTCTGTATAACTATATTTTCCATGCAAATTTTGTATTTTTTATTTATGATTATGCGAGTACAAACAAAACACGTCCGATGCGCCTCAAATTTGTCGACAATTATATATATATATATATATATATATATATATATCTATATATATGTATATATATGTACATATATGTATATATATTTATATATATACATATATATATATATATATATATATATATATATACATATAGATATATATATATATATATATATATATATATATATAATGGGTTTATATATATATATATATATATATATATATATATGAGGGATTTTATGCCAAATTGCTCCTCCAACTATTAAGTGATGAGCCGAATTTGTATCGCAATTTTTCGAGAATGGACTCGGAACATTTTGATAATCTGCTTGGCTTAGTGGCTCTACATATTTAAAACAAGACACAAACATGCGCAAGAACATTTCAACAGTTGAACGTCTAGTGTTAACGGCTCGATATCCTGCTACTAGAGAGAACTTTCGGTCATTACAGTACCTGTTTCGTATTCCAGCATCAACTATATCGCACATTTTTCCCGAAGTTTTAGTTGCCATTTACGAAGTGCTTGTAATTACATATCCTAAAGTAAATTTATATTGTTAATTCATAAAAACATTAAACGATTTTTTATTAAATATATTTTTAGATGCCAAAAAAGGCGACGATTGGAAAGCTGTTGCTGGTATGTTTGACATATTGTGGCAATTTCCTAACTGCATTGGAGCAGTGGATGGAAAACACGTAGTGATGGATGCACCAGCTAATGCTGGCAGTGTCTTATATAATTATAACGTCGGTCGTAATGGCCCATTTTCTGATGGTGGTGTGTTTAATCGTTGTACATTTGGACAAGCTCTGGATAATAACCAACTATTTTTGCCACCACCTTGAGGCACTACCCGGTCGTCAGCGGCCTGTTCCCTACGTACTATTTGCTGATGATGCATTTGCTATTCGACATAATCTACTGAAGCAGCAGAATGGAGGCAGATTATATTAACACATGTATTTCCGCTGTCTCTGGCAGTTTAAGCGAGCGGATGCAATCTCGCAAATGCCTGTGCCATCAGCTTCTAGCAGCATATATGTATGTCAGAACAACACAGCTTTGTTTTTGTTTTATATAAAATTAAATTTAATTAGTTTTAGCAACAACTTTTTTATACATATACTTAATAGATTCCCCTCATTTCTTCATAAAACGGCAAGATTGCACAAAAGCAGACATCAATATCATATAATTTATCTCCTACATCTTATATTGTCTTCTATAATTAGTTTTTTATAAAAAAAATATATATAAGTTTTATAAACATTTATTCTAACTATCATAATTTATAACATTTTTAAACAAAACTACTGCCTTAAAAGTACCTAGTAAACAATTCAGTGTATATAAAACAGCTGAATCGAATATCGGTGTAGGCCTTTATAGAATTAGAAATCCTTTGGATTTGATTTACAACAAAAAATTTCATATTATAATAGTACAATGACAGTATGTCAAATAGTTAACATATTAACAAATTAATTGAGATTTTATTTTTCATTTTGCCTTATAAATACTTTCATTGTTATCCAAAGGATTTCTAATTGTATAAAGGTGTAGAAAAATAAAATAGAGTCATATCGAATAAAAAAAAGTTGTTTGTTGGGTTATGGTTAGTATAAGTTTCATAGCCTACTACACTTATTATAATGTGATTTTTTGAAATCATTTGTGAATTTTTATAGTTAATTTATTAACATAATTTTCAGTTGGTTTATAAAAATCTTTTAATAAGTTGAGAAGTTTGAAACTTTTCAAAACTGTGGTTGAAGTCTACTGACGATTTGGTAAAAAGCGCCAATAAAATGCATATTGACATTGCTTAACCACCCAACAAACAAATTTCGTATTATAATAGTACGATGATAGTATGTCAAATAGTTAATATGTTTTCATGTTAATACATTTCATTGCATTATTCATCAAGCAACCAAATTCATGAAAGATATTCCAGTCATAAAGATTGCAGAGTTGATAATAAATAAAATACGAGGGGGACACCATTCACTTTTATATAGAAAATTTTTTAGATTTTTAAAAACCAAAAATGCTTTACATAATGACCTCAAAATGTTTACTGAGGTACGCTGGTTAAGCAGAGCCAATTCTCTTAATAGATTGTTTGAATTAAGGGAACAAGTTCTTCAGTTTCTTGAAGTTGAACAAATTGATGAGTGTTTGTCAGATTTTCTGAAAGACTATTAATTTATTTCAGATTTAGCCTTTTTATCGGACATCACTACTCTTCTCAACAATTTTAATTTAAAACCGCAAGGTGAAGTAAATAGTATTGATGACTTGTCGAAAATCCTTTTAAATTTCAGAACAGAATTTCATTTATTGTAGACAGTAATTAAAATTGGCGAACTTTTCGAAAACACATTTTATTTTAAGCGAACAGAACAATATTTGTACAGAAGAGTATATCAATATATTTGAAACCCTTTTTTCAACTTGCAAGACAGGTTTAAATATTTTGATGCCTTTGAACCATTTATTGATCTCTTTGCATTCCCCTTTAAAGTGCACTTAAGAAATTATGAGATCAAAATAGAAACGGAACTTATAATTTTGCGAAGCGAAATAACAGAGCAACCACTCAATGATTGCTGTCATATAATAATTGTTATCCAAAGGATGTCTAATTGAATAAAGGTGTAGAAAAATAAAATAGAGTTATATCGAATAAAAGTTGTTTGTTGGGTTATGGATTGTATAAGTTTCATAGCCTACTACATTTATTATAATGTGATTTTAATCTCATACATAAACTTTAAATGGATTTTTGAACATTTAAAAAAGGGTTTTACTACAACGAAATCAATATAACCATTCTCATGTACAAACAACAATTTTAACGATTACAATTTTATAAAAATCTTTTCGTTCGAGAATGATAGATGACGTATATTCCCCTATGAAAGGGGTGCTAATCCATATGTTCCACAATAATTTTTAGAGCTGTGTTTAAATCTTGTATGATTAATATTATTAATATTTACTTACTAGTGCAATTGGATCAGTAGTCTTGTTAATAACGAAATTAATTTTTATATTTGAATTTTTGGTAAGCAGAAAAGCGTTTTGATAGATTTTTTTAAAGAGGTTTGATAGGTTTTAAGTTATGTTAGCAAAAGAATTTCTTGTGCGGCAAAGTTTGACCAGCTGGAAATATTTTGCCAATGGTTGGTTTATTTTGTGTGTGCGTTGAATAATATAAAGTGAATGTTTTTAAAGGAGTTTCTTATCTTTGTAAACGAAATGTCTTAACAAATCGTTTGTGAAAAGTATTTAAAATATATTAAGGAATTTGTAATATTTTTTAATTTATTTTAATACATTAACAGAATGACATAATTTACTTTATTTGGTTTTTACCCCTATTACGTTTCACAAATTTATTTGTGTGACTTAATAAATTGTAACAATTACTTCTAGTTGACCTGTAACACTTAAAAATATAGCATTAGAATGTTTTTTTTTTCTTTTTGCCAGGAATATAACTACCTGCAATAAAATGCAATGTAAGACGTTTTTGTCGTTGTAATCTTGTTGTTGCACTTGATGCTTAAAACATCAAAGGTAACAAGATTACAATGACGAAAATGTGTTATATTGCATTTTTTTACTGGTAGTTTTTTAAGGGGTTTATCATTTTCATTATTTTATTGTATATCGCTATGAAAAATATCATAATGCCTTCTGATAACCGAATCTCAGTGTCCTTTAAATTTCTTATAACACAAAAAGCCTTGAGGATTACGAAATGCATAATATATACGAGTATTTTTTCGTAATGGTACCACAATATTTTTTACGTACTATTTTGTACTCTTTGCCGTCTCAAATACAAGGGAATTAAAAGAGCATAATAAAGTGGTGGGTGTTAAAAATAAGCAATTGCTCTACGAAATGAGCATCACTGTTTTACAGCAACATTTTCTTACAGTAAAGTAAGTATTTACACAGCTTGCCATTTAACAGGTTGGATCAGCTGACACATATAGCTTACATTTAAAATTTCAACGTTCGCTTTAAGCTCTGCTACCTCGGGACATAAGAAATGAAATGCACAATCACATTTGAAGTGTGTAACGAATTTTTGGTATTTGAGGAATGTGGCTACCGTCACTTGTTAATATGATAAAAACAACGACAATACTAATAATAACAACAATATTTATAATCATAATTCACTTTAAGCAATAATGGCCAAAAAATCAGTGGATATTTAAATTATTATTTGGATAAATATTTAAACTATTTAAATACGCTTTCAGTTTTTCAGTCACACTTAAATACTTCAATTAATTTATGCAAAAAATATGGTAGCACTATACAAAATTGTACGAGCAAGAATATCAATAAGTTTTTTGATAAAATGCGGGAATCATCCCAAACTTTATCAAAAACTCCACATAGAATATCTAGAATGTTTTTAATAAAGATAGTTTATCGAGCATTCAACAATCAATACAAACGTATACACATGTTAAGGTTAGCGATAAAAAAAAGATGATTAACTTAAACATTTTCAAAAAGAGAGGGAAGGAATTACTAAAAATTGTGATATATGATTTGGAGAAAATAAATGAATATTTATACTTTGAGGGACATTTAGCTGTTTTACACATAAAGATAAGTTGGATAAGTTAAAAAAATTACAAAAAAAGGAGTTACATATAAAATTAAATAAAAAGTGGTTCATAAACAAGACTAACGCTCACATACCTAAGGACATGCAATGGATACTTTCACTTGGACAAAAACACGCTTTACCTAGTAAAAAGTATGAAATGTCTATGTTAAAAGTCATATCAGAGGGAGAGGACTTACTGCAGACTTTAAATAATAAAGAAGAACAAGAGAAAGCAAGAAATAGATTAACCACGGTTATTGATAACCATTTAAATAAAATTCAATTAACAAATAGATAGATTATATTAGATAAAGTTAAGAAAGCTACTAATTTCTTAAGGGAAAATAAAGATATACTTATTGTAAATGCGGATAAGGGTAATGTAGCCTAAAAACAAATGCTGCAGTTGCTCCTCGTATATATGGATTACCAAGAATCCATAAGGAAAATTTTCCATTGAGACCTATGTGTTCTTTTATCAATTTACCTTTATATTACAAATATTTTAAAAAATATTGCTACGGATTCTAAATATAATATCAGAAATTCAATAGAATTTGTGAATAAAATTAGGAGCCAACATATATGAGCCAACAAAATGAAAGCTTAATTTCTTTTGATGTAGTTTCCCTATTCCCAAGTGTACCTATTGAATTTGCAATTAATATAATTGAAAACAAATGGGAAATGATAACAACGTATACAAGGATTACCAATGTTTATTTTTGCGTATTTTAAAATTGTGTATAGAAGATAATAGGGGTATTCCTATGGGATAGGAATAATATGTTATCTACATTGAATGATGTTAAGTCGAACATTAAATTTACAGCTGAAAAGGGAAAGGTCTTGAAACTTCCTTATTTAGATACTTTAGTTATTAGGAAAGGTAATAAATTAATAATAGATTAGTTCCAGAAACCTACTGCTTCGGAAAGAATGATTAATTACTATTCAAAACATGGTATACACATTATTATAAACACAGCTAGAAATTTTATAGAAAGGGTTATAAATATAAGTGACTCACAATTTCACTATAGCAATAAAAAGAAGGTTATAAATATGTATATTAGAAAATCACAATTTTCCAAATCATATAATAAATAAATTAATATCACAATATAGAAATATGTAGAAGAACACAAAATACTAATAGTAATACAGAACAAAAATTATTTAAATCTTTAACATACATACATACCAGGAATATCAGAAATGTTGCCGAAATCTAAGATTTGCGATACAGATAAATATAGAATAGCGCATAGAACGTATAATACATTAAACAGACTATTTAGTAAAAATAAAGATAAAATTGAAAAATGGGATAGATAAAATTTAGTATATAAAATAACATGCAAGGGATATAGAGAGTTGTAATAAAGTGAACATAGGTACGACCAAGAATAAATTAAAAACTAGGAAAGAAATAAAAAACGTACCTTCATCACACAGAATAAATTTTAAAATAGATACAGACAAATTAGCATAGAATTAAAGACATTTAGTAAGTAAGAATCGCAGATTTACATAATATAATTGTTAATATTAACTATTATTTGCTAGGGATAATTTATTGTATTATTGTTATTATATATTGACTTATGCTAATTGTTTTACTATTTGGCTTACTATAAATATGTAAATGTTGATATATATATATATATATATATATATATATATATATGTTTTATGTTATTAAATTTGAATAACACATGTTGTGAATAGTGAATATAGTAAATATTTCCTGAAGATGTTAGCAAACTATTGACGAAATATCGAATAAAAATTAGACTAAATAAAATTTAATAAAAAACGACCATAAGCTTGATTAATATTATAATAATATAAGGTATGTAAAATCTTCCAAACTAAATGATTTTAAATAGGCAAAAGAAAACATACACACAATAACACACAAAATTTAAACATTAACTGTAATTCGACTTGGGAAAGTGCTAAATTCTTCGGCTGCAGTCAAGAATAGTAGATCGATGTATTATGATATTTACTAAAAAGAGGGCTGCTAAAAATAGCGAATATCACGTATTCAGTGGAAGAATAAATAAGCAGTTCAGATTTAGTCCTTTTAAAGAAATAACGTTAAGGCAGATAGAGTTACAAAACAACATTAACATTTCAATCAGTTAAAAAAACAATTTCATTAGATCTAAGTGCAATGAAATTTACACAAATTTTGTGAAAGAGTTTCGTTTATATTGCTTTGGATTAATGACGACTACATTCTGTACATTTTTAGAAACCGCTTTGGTATATAACCACTGATTAAAGTTTTTAAAGTCTGACATAATAAATGAATGCACATTTATTTGAGAAGTTTTCAAATGAGCATTCAACTTAACCTTTTCGTATAAGAAATTAAATAGTAAAAAATGTAAATTAAAATCTATTTTATGAAATTTAAAGAAAATTTTATAAATTTTGCAATTTTAGAAGAGGATCGCTTTTGCGAACAAACGCAATAGATGAAATGCCAACACCAAAATCGATGCCACAACCTCACAAGAATCACCTTGTTTATATTCTGAAGATGACATTTTTATTGAAAAAAACATTTCCTCCTTATCGGATATAGGATATTAAGGCAGGGAAGAAGTTGCTAAGAGAACAAAAATTTTTTTAAGTTATTGTTGTTCAAGATGGATTCTTTAATTCTGTTCCTTCCAAACAAATGAGTCATGTTCGACTCCTCCATATTTAGAGTTAATGGCCAAAACTGTATGTTTGTGGTCGCATGTAGTTTCACGCAAATTAACAAATACATTATATTCATATAAAAAATGAAATGAAATAAGTATTAAACAGAATAAACATATTATTGTAGCGTTAAGACTATGAAAGCTTTTTCTGTTAAAAATGCATCTGCTGATTGGGAGGCTTTTGGGGTCCAAAATATGTCCCAACCACACAGCCAACTATTAAGTGTCATTATTACACTTGGCGACAAACTTGCTTTTAGTAAATACCAACGTTCGCATAACAGGGCGATAAAGTGGCCGGTATCAACTTTCCATTATTACAACTTGGCGGTAAAATTAAAAGTATATTTCTTAGTGTATTGCAATACCGCTAGCAATTGCCGTCTACTTTTGAAAGATTATTTAGATCGCGAAAAATTATGGTTGCCACCTTTTCAAAATATATGTAGCTTTTGCTTGTGAAAATATAAGTTTGTGTTATAAAATAAAAAATGTCAGCATCTAAGGAAACAATCGTGCGAGCTGTGACAGAGCGGGCAAAAAAATTTTCAGGCGAAGAAGAACTAAAAAAATAAATTAAAAAAAAGTGGTTCATAAACAAGACTAATGCTCACATACCTCAGGACAAGCAATGGATACTTTCACTTGGACAAAAACACGCTTTACTTAGTAAAAAGTATGAAATTCCTATGTTAAAAGTCATATCAGAGGGAGAGGACTTACTGCAGACTGTAAATAATAAAGAAGAACAAGAGAAAGCAAGAAATAGATTAACCACGGTTATTGGTAACCATTTAAATAAAATTCAATTAACAAATAGAGATAAGTTTATATTAGATAAAGTTAAGAAAGCTACTAATTTCTTAAGGGAAAATAAAGATATACTTATTGTAAATGCGGATAAGGGTAATGTAACTGTAACCATTAGTAAACAGGATTATTATTTAAGAATCAATAGTATTGTAGGAGATATTACAAATTATAAGTTAATTAATAGAGATCGAACAACCACATACCAAAATATCAATAATAATATAGCTGTAATATTATTTAAGAAAGATATAACATCTAACGATAAGAATAGATTAAAAACAAATGCTGCAGTTGCTCCTCGTATATATGGATTACCAAAAATCCATAAGGAAAATTTTCCATTGAGACCTATATGTTCTTTTATCAATTGACCTTTATATTACAAATATTAAAAAAAAATATTGATACGGATTCTAAATATAATATCAGAAATTCAATAGAATTTGTGAATAAAATTAGGAGCCAACATATTTCTGATAATGAAAGCTTAATTTCTTTTGATGTAGTTTCACTATTCCCAAGTGTAACTATTGAATTTGCAATTAATATAATTGAAAACAAATGGGAAATGATAACAACGTATACAAGGATTGACAAATGTTTATTTTTGCGTATTTTAAAATTGTGTATAGAAGATAATAGGGGTTTTCCTATGGGATCACCAGCATCTCCAATAATAGCAGATATAGTAATGGAAGAATTATTAGACGAATCAATTCAAAAACATAATATAAAACCTAAAATAGTGACAAATAAGTAGATGTTTATTTTGCGTTATTCACACATCTGAGCTAAATAATATGTTATCTGCATTGCATGATTTTAATTCGAACATTAAATTTACAGCTGAAAAGGGAAAGGACTTGAAACTTCCTTATTTAGATACTTTAGTTATTAGGAAAGGTAATAAATTAATAATAGATTAGTTCCAGAAACCTACTGCTTCGGAAAGAATGATTAATTACTATTCAAAACATGGTATACACATTATTATAAACACAGCTAAAAATTTTATAGAAAGGGTTATAAATATAAGTGACTCACAATTTCACTATAGCAATAAAAAGAAGGTTATAAATATATTAGAAAATAACAATTTTCCAAATCATATAATAAATAAATTAATATCACAATATAGAAATATGTAGAAGAACACAAAATACTAATAGTAATACAGAACAAAAATTATTTAAATCTTTAACATACATACATACATACCAGGAATATCAGAAATGTTGACGAAATCTAAAATTTGCGATACAGATAAATATAGAATAGCGCATAGAACGTGTAATACATTAAACAGACTATTTAGTAAAAATAAAGATAAAATTGAAAAATGGGATAGATAAAATTTAGTATATAAAATAACATGCAAGGGATATAGAGAGTTGTAATAGAGTGAACATAGGTACGACCAAGAATAAACTAAAAATTAGGAAAGAAATAAAAAACGTACCTTCATCACACAGAATAAATTTTAAAATAGATACAGACAAATTAGCATAGAATTAAAGACATTTAGTAAGTAAGAATCGCAGATTTACATAATACAATTGTTAATATTAACTATTATTTGCTAGGGATAATTTATTGTATTATTTTTATTATATATTGACTTATGCTAATTGTTTTACTATTTGGTTTACTATAAATTGCTGATGTTGATATATATATATATATATATATATATATATATATGTTTTATGTTATTAAATTTGAATAACACATGTTGTGAATAGTGAATATAGTAAATATTTCCTGAAGATGTTAGCAAACTATTGACGAAATATCGAATAAAAATTAGACTAAATAAAATTTAATAAAAAACGACCATAAGCTTGATTAATATTATAATAATATAAGGTATATAAAATCTTCCAAACGAAATGATTTTAAATAGGCAAAAGAAATATACACACAATAACACACAAAATTTAAACATTAACTGTAATTCGACTTGGGAAAGTGCTAAATTCTTCGGCTGCAGTCAAGAATAGTAGATCGATGTATTATGATATTTACTAAAAAGAGGGCTGCTAAAAATAGCGAATATCACGTATTGAGTGGAAGAATAAATAAGCAGTTCAGATTTAGTCCTTTTAAAGAAATAACGTTAAGGCAGATAGAGTTACAAAACAACATTAACATTTCAATCAGTTAAAAAACAATTTCATTAGATCTAAGTGCAATGAAATTTACACAAATTTTGTGAAAGAGTTTCGTTTATATTGCTTTGGATTAATGACGACTACATTCTGTACATTCTTAGAAACCGCTTTGGTATATAACCACTGATTAAAGTTATTAAAGTCTGACATAATAAATGAATGCACATTTATTTGAGCAGTTTTCAACCAAAAATGGTTTGTTTGAAAATTTCCTAAATATTTGGAAAGTCTCCTAAAATATTGGAAGTCTCTGCTTTTGTTCGGTAGATTTTAAATAGTTTTTGAGGGCTTATTTATAAGCTGGTGGCTAATTCTCGCATACGTATACGAACGATATCCTATTTGATCGAACGAATTTTTTAGTAAATATAATTAAAATTTCTAATGATGGAATTCGATATCGGACAGTTAGTCGAATGCAACCTTGCGAGTTTTTACACGCCAGCAAATGAGCATTCAACTTAACCTTTTCGTATAAGAAATTAAATAGTAAAAAATGTAAATTAAAATCTATTTTATGAAATTTAAAGAAGATTTTATAAATTTTGCAATTTTAGAAGAGGATCGCTTTTGCGAACAAACGCAATAGATGAAATGCCAACACCAAAATCCATGCCACAACCTCACAAGAATCACCTTGTTTATATTCTGAAGATGACATTTTTATTGAAAAATACATTTCCTTCTTATCGGATATAGGATATTAAGGCAGGGAAGAAGTTGCTAAGAGAACAAAAATTTCTTTAAGTTATTGTTGTATTGTTGTTCAAGATGGATTCTTTAATGCTGTTCCTTCCAAACAAATGAGTCATGTTCGACTCCTCCATATTTAGAGTTAATAGCCAAAACTGTATGTTTGTGGTCGCATGTAGTTTCACGCAAATTAACAAATACATTATATTCATATAAAAAATGAAATGAAATAAGTATTAAACAGAATAAACATATTATTGTGGCGTTAAGACTATGAAAGCTTTTTCTGTTAAAAATGCATCTGCTGATTGGGAGGCTTTTGGGGTCCAAAATATGTCCCAACCACACAGCCAACTATTAAGTGTCATTATTACACTTGGCGACAAACTTGCTTTTAGTAAATACCAACGTTCGCATAACAGGGCGATAAAGTGGCCGGTAGCAACTTTCCATTATTACAACTTGGCGGTAAAATTAAAAGTATATTTCTTAGTGTATGGCAATACCGCTAGCAATTGCCGTCTACTTTTGAAAGATTATTTAGATCGCGAAAAATTATGGTTGCCACCTTTTCAAAATATATGTAGCTTTTGCTTGTGAAAATATAAGTTTGTGTTATAAAATAAAAAATGTCAGCATCTAAGGAAACAATCGTGCGAGCTGTGACAGAGCGGGCAAAAAAATTTTCAGGCGAAGAAGAACTAAAAAAATAAATTTAAAAAAAGTGGTTCATAAACAAGACTAATGCTCACATACCTAAGGACAAGCAATGGATACTTTCACTTGGACAAAAACACGCTTTACTTAGTAAAAAGTATGAAATTCCTATGTTAAAAGTCATATCAGAGGGAGAGGACTTACTGCAGACTGTAAATAATAAAGAAGAACAAGAGAAAGCAAGAAATAGATTAACCACGGTTATTGGTAACCATTTAAATAAAATTCAATTAACAAATAGAGATAAGTTTATATTAGATAAAGTTAAGAAAGCTACTAATTTCTTAAGGGAAAATAAAGATATACTTATTGTAAATGCGGATAAGGGTAATGTAACTGTAACCATTAGTAAACAGGATTATTATTTAAGAATCAATAGTATTGTAGGAGATATTACAAATTATAAGTTAATTAATAGAGATCGAACAACCACATACCAAAATATCAATAATAATATAGCTGTAATATTATTTAAGAAAGATATAACATCAAACGATAAGAATAGATTAAAAACAAATGCTGCAGTTGCTCCTCGTATATATGGATTACCAAAAATCCATAAGGAAAATTTTCCATTGAGACCTATATGTTCTTTTATCAATTGACCTTTATATTACAAATATTAAAAAAAAATATTGATACGGATTCTAAATATAATATCAGAAATTCAATAGAATTTATGAATAAAATTAGGAGCCAATATATTTCTGATAATGAAAGCTTAATTTCTTTTGATGTAGTTTCACTATTCCCAAGTGTACCTATTGAATTTGCAATTAATATAATTGAAAACAAATGGGAAATGATAACAACGTATACAAGGATTGACAAATGTTTATTTTTGCGTATTTTAAAATTGTGTATAGAAGATAATAGGGGTTTTCCTATGGGATCACCAGCATCTCCAATAATAGCAGATATAGTAATGGAAGAATTATTAGACGAATCAATTCAAAAACTTAATATAAAACCTAAAATAGTGACAAATAAGTAGATGTTTATTTTGCGTTATTCACACATCTGAGCTAAATAATATGTTATCTGCATTGCATGATTTTAATTCGAACATTAAATTTACAGCTGAAAAGGGAAAGGACTTGAAACTTCCTTATTTAGATACTTTAGTTATTAGGAAAGGTAATAAATTAATAATAGATTAGTTCCAGAAACCTACTGCTTCGGAAAGAATGATTAATTACTATTCAAAACATGGTATACACATTATTATAAACACAGCTAAAAATTTTATAGAAAGGGTTATAAATATAAGTGACTCACAATTTCACTATAGCAATAAAAAGAAGGTTATAAATATATTAGAAAATAACAATTTTCCAAATCATATAATAAATAAATTAATATCACAATATAGAAATATGTAGAAGAACACAAAATACTAATAGTAATACAGAAACAAAATTATTTAAATCTTTAACATACATACATACATACCAGGAATATCAGAAATGTTGACGAAATCTAAAATTTGCGATACAGATAAATATAGAACAGCGCATAGAACGTGTAATACATTAAACAGACTATTTAGTAAAAATAAAGATAAAATTGAAAAATGGGATAGATAAAATTTAGTATATAAAATAACATGCAAGGGATATAGAGAGTTGTAATAGAGTGAACATAGGTACGACCAAGAATAAATTAAAAATTAGGAAAGAAATAAAAAACGTACCTTCATCACACAGAATAAATTTTAAAATAGATACAGACAAATTAGCATAGAATTAAAGACATTTAGTAAGTAAGAATCGCAGATTTACATAATATAATTGTTAATATTAACTATTATTTGCCAGGGATAATTTATTGTATTATTGTTATTATATATTGTCTTATGCTAATTGGTTTACTATTTGGTTTACTATAAATTGTTAATGTTGATATATATATATATATATATATATATATATATATGTTTTATGTTATTAAATTTGAATAACACATGTTGTGAATAGTGAATATAGTAAATATTTCCTGAAGATGTTAGCAAACTATTGACGAAATATCGAATAAAAATTAGACTAAATAAAATTTAATAAAAAACGACCATAAGCTTGATTAATATTATAATAATATAAGGTATATAAAATCTTCCAAACGAAATGATTTTAAATAGGCAAAAGAAATATACACACAATAACACACAAAATTTAAACATTAACTGTAATTCGACTTGGGAAAGTGCTAAATTCTTCGGCTGCAGTCAAGAATAGTAGATCGATGTATTATGATATTTACTAAAAAGAGGGCTGCTAAAAATAGCGAATATCACGTATTGAGTGGAAGAATAAATAAGCAGTTCAGATTTAGTCCTTTTAAAGAAATAACGTTAAGGCAGATAGAGTTACAAAACAACATTAACATTTTAATCAGTTAAAAAAACAATTTCATTAGATCTAAGTGCAATGAAATTTACACAAATTTTGTGAAAGAGTTTCGTTTATATTGCTTTGGATTAATGACGACTACATTCTGTACATTTTTAGACACCGCTTTGGTATATAACCACTGATTAAAGTTATTAAAGTCTGACATAATAAATGAATGCACATTTATTTGAGCAGTTTTCAACCAAAAATGGTTTGTTTGAAAATTTCCTAAATATTTGGAAAGTCTCCTAAAATATTGGAAGTCTCTGCTTTTGTTCGGTAGATTTTAAATAGTTTTTGAGGGCTTATTTATAAGCTGGTGGCTAATTCTCGCATACGTATACGAACGATATCCTATTTGATCGAACGAATTTTTTAGTAAATATAATTAAAATTTCTAATGATGGAATTCGATATCGGACAGTTAGTCGAATGCAACCTTGCGAGTTTTTACACGCCAGCAAATGAGCATTCAACTTAACCTTTTCGTATAAGAAATTAAATAGTAAAAAATGTAAATTAAAATCTATTTTATGAAATTTAAAGAAAATTTTATAAATTTTGCAATTTTAGAAGAGGATCGCTTTTGCGAACAAACGCAATAGATGAAATGCCAACACCAAAATCCATGCCACAACCTCACAAGAATCACCTTGTTTATATTCTGAAGATGACATTTTTATTGAAAAATACATTTCCTTCTTATCGGATATAGGATATTAAGGCAGGGAAGAAGTTGCTAAGAGAACAAAAATTTCTTTAAGTTATTGTTGTATTGTTGTTCAAGATGGATTCTTTAATGCTGTTCCTTCCAAACAAATGAGTCATGTTCGACTCCTCCATATTTAGAGTTAATGGCCAAAACTGTATGTTTGTGGTCGCATGTAGTTTCACGCAAATTAACAAATACATTATATTCATATAAAAAATGAAATTAAATAAGTATTAAACAGAATAAACATATTATTGTAGCGTTAAGACTATGAAAGCTTTTTCTGTTAAAAATGCATCTGCTGATTGGGAGGCTTTTGGGGTCCAAAATATGTCCCAACCACACAGCCAACTATTAAGTGTCATTATTGCACTTGGCGACAAACTTGCTTTTAGTAAATACCAACGTTCGCATAACAGGGCGATAAAGTGGCCGGTAGCAACTTTCCATTATTACAACTTGGCGGTAAAATTAAAAGTATATTTCTTAGTGTATGGCAATACCGCTAGCAATTGCCGTCTACTTTTGAAAGATTATTTAGATCGCGAAAAATTATGGTTGCCACCTTTTCAAAATATATGTAGCTTTTGCTTGTGAAAATATAAGTTTGTGTTATAAAATAAAAAATTTCAGCATCTAAGGAAACAATCGTGCGAGCTGTGACAGAGCGGGCAAAAAAATTTTCAGGCGAAGAAGAACTAAAAAAATAAATTTAAAAAAAGTGGTTCATAAACAAGACTAATGCTCACATACCTAAGGACAAGCAATGGATACTTTCACTTGGTCAAAAACACGCTTTACTTAGTACAAAGTATGAAATTCCTATGTTAAAAGTCATATCAGAGGGAGAGGACTTACTGCAGACTGTAAATAATAAAGAAGAACATGAGAAAGCAAGAAATACATTAACCACGGTTATTGGTAACCATTTAAATAAAATTCAATTAACAAATAGAGATAAGTTTATATTAGATAAAGTTAAGAAAGCTACTAATTTCTTAAGGGAAAATAAAGATATACTTATTGTAAATGCGGATAAGGGTAATGTAACTGTAACCATTAGTAAACAGGATTATTATTTAAGAATCAATAGTATTGTAGGAGATATTACAAATTATAAGTTAATTAATAGAGATCGAACAACCACATACCAAAATATCAATAATAATATAGCTGTAATATTATTTAAGAAAGATATAACATCTAACGATAAGAATAGATTAAAAACAAATGCTGCTCCTCGTATATATGGATTACCAAAAATCCATAAGGAAAATTTTCCATTGAGACCTATATGTTCTTTTATCAATTGACCTTTATATTACAAATATTTAAAAAAATATTGATACGGATTCTAAATATAATATCAGAAATTCAATAGAATTTGTGAATAAAATTAGGAGCCAACATATTTCTGATAATGAAAGCTTAATTTCTTTTGATGTAGTTTCACTATTCCCAAGTGTACCTATTGAATTTGCAATTAATATAATTGAAAACAAATGGGAAATGATAACAACGTATACAAGGATTGACAAATGTTTATTTTTGCGTATTTTAAAATTGTGTATAGAAGATAATAGGGGTTTTCCTATGGGATCACCAGCATCTCCAATAATAGCAGATATAGTAATGGAAGAATTATTAGACGAATCAATTCAAAAACTTAATATAAAACCTAAAATAGTGACAAATAAGTAGATGTTTATTTTGCGTTATTCACACATCTGAGCTAAATAATATGTTATCTGCATTGCATGATTTTAATTCGAACATTAAATTTACAGCTGAAAAGGGAAAGGACTTGAAACTTCCTTATTTAGATACTTTAGTTATTAGGAAAGGTAATAAATTAATAATAGATTAGTTCCAGAAACCTACTGCTTCGGAAAGAATGATTAATTACTATTCAAAACATGGTATACACATTATTATAAACACAGCTAAAAATTTTATAGAAAGGGTTATAAATATAAGTGACTCACAATTTCACTATAGCAATAAAAAGAAGGTTATAAATATATTAGAAAATAACAATTTTCCAAATCATATAATAAATAAATTAATATCACAATATAGAAATATGTAGAAGAACACAAAATACTAATAGTAATACAGAACAAAAATTATTTAAATCTTTAACATACATACATACATACCAGGAATATCAGAAATGTTGACGAAATCTAAAATTTGCGATACAGATAAATATAGAACAGCGCATAGAACGTGTAATACATTAAACAGACTATTTAGTAAAAATAAAGATAAAATTGAAAAATGGGATAGATAAAATTTAGTATATAAAATAACATGCAAGGGATATAGAGAGTTGTAATAGAGTGAACATAGGTACGACCAAGAATAAATTAAAAATTAGGAAAGAAATAAAAAACGTACCTTCATCACACAGAATAAATTTTAAAATAGATACAGACAAATTAGCATAGAATTAAAGACATTTAGTAAGTAAGAATCGCAGATTTACATAATATAATTGTTAATATTAACTATTATTTGCCAGGGATAATTTATTGTATTATTGTTATTATATATTGACTTATGCTAATTGGTTTACTATTTGGTTTACTATAAATTGTTAATGTTGATATATATATATATATATATATATATATATATATATATGTTTTATGTTATTAAATTTGAATAACACATGTTGTGAATAGTGAATATAGTAAATATTTCCTGAAGATGTTAGCAAACCATTGACGAAATATCGAATAAAAATTAGACTAAATAAAATTTAATAAAAAACGACCATAAGCTTGATTAATATTATAATAATATAAGGTATATAAAATCTTCCAAACGAAATGATTTTAAATAGGCAAAAGAAATATACACACAATAACACACAAAATTTAAACATTAACTGTAATTCGACTTGGGAAAGTGCTAAATTCTTCGGCTGCAGTCAAGAATAGTAGATCGATGTATTATGATATTTACTAAAAAGAGGGCTGCTAAAAATAGCGAATATCACGTATTGAGTGGAAGAATAAATAAGCAGTTCAGATTTAGTCCTTTTAAAGAAATAACGTTAAGGCAGATAGAGTTACAAAACAACATTAACATTTCAATCAGTTAAAAAAACAATTTCATTAGATCTAAGTGCAATGAAATTTACACAAATTTTGTGAAAGAGTTTCGTTTATATTGCTTTGGATTAATGACGACTACATTCTGTACATTTTTAGAAACCGCTTTGGTATATAACCACTGATTAAAGTTATTAAAGTCTGACATAATAAATGAATGCACATTTATTTGAGCAGTTTTCAACCAAAAATGGTTTGTTTGAAAATTTCCTAAATATTTGGAAAGTCTCCTAAAATATTGGAAGTCTCTGCTTTTGTTCGGTAGATTTTAAATAGTTTTTGAGGGCTTATTTATAAGCTGGTGGCTAATTCTCGCATACGTATACGAACGATATCCTATTTGATCGAACGAATTTTTTAGTAAATATAATTAAAATTTCTAATGATGGAATTCGATATCGGACAGTTAGTCGAATGCAACCTTGCGAGTTTTTACACGCCAGCAAATGAGCATTCAACTTAACCTTTTCGTATAAGAAATTAAATAGTAAAAAATGTAAATTAAAATCTATTTTATGAAATTTAAAGAAAATTTTATAAATTTTGCAATTTTAGAAGAGGATCGCTTTTGCGAACAAACGCAATAGATGAAATGCCAACACCAAAATCCATGCCACAACCTCACAAGAATCACCTTGTTTATATTCTAAAGATGATATTTTTATTGAAAAAAACATTTCCTCCTTATCGGATATAGGATATTAAGGCAAGGAAGAAGTTGCTAAGAGAACAAAAATTTCTTTAAGTTATTGTTATATTGTTGTTCAAGATGGATTCTTTAATGCTGTTCCTTCCAAACATATGAGTCATGTTCGGCTTCTCCATATTTAGAGTTAATGGCCAAAACTGTATGTTTGTGGTCGCATGTAGTTTCACGCAAATTAACAAATACATTATATTCATTTAAAAAATGAAATGAAATAAGTATTAAACAGAATAAACATATTATTATAGAGTTAAGACTATGAAAGCTTTTTCTGTTAAAAATGCATCTGCTGATTGGGAGGCTTTTGGGGTCCAAAATGTGTCCCAACCACACAGCCAACTATTAAGGGCCATTATTACAACTTGGCGACAAACTCACTTTTAGTAAATACCAACGTTAGCATAACAGGGCGATAAAGTGGCCGGTAGCAACTTTCCATTATTACAACTTGCCGGTAAAATTAAAAGTATATTTCTTAGTGTATGGCAATACCGCTAGCAATTGCCGTCTACTTTTGAAAGATTATTTAGATCGCAAAAAATTATGGTTGCCACATTTTCAAAATATATGTAGCTTTTGCTTGTGAAAATATAAGATTGTGTTATAAAATAAATATGTCAGCATCTAAGGAAACAATCGTGCGAGCTGTGACAGAGCGGGCAAAAAATTTTTCAGGCGAAGAAGAACTATGTTCGGTGCTACCATATTAAAAAATAAGAATATATGTTAATATAATAAAACTACCCGCAAAGTCAAACTTAAATCTAATTTATCGCTCATATTTAGGTTAAAATAAAGTTGTAATAATGAAAATGTATTTATCTGACCAATAGCAATCTCACTTTAAGATAACACCAAGTTGTAATAATGGCCCTAAGAATGATTAAATAATTAATAATTTGTACAAGTTCTGAGAAAATTTTATACTTGCCTCCTGGAATTTTATATTTTTCCATGATATGTTCCTTACATACATACATCACTCTTTCTAGGCTTAAATTTGATGAACTGGTAACATAACTTACGTTTCGTTTCGTCCGCTACCCGCTTTGTAATTTTGCTTACAGAGCTAGGACTTGTCTCAATAAGAAAGTAATTTCCAACCATATGTTGAAAACCTCCGGACGACAAAAGTGATAAGGTTGCTACCACTGCTTTTCGTGGAACAACAGTAGATAGTTGTCCGTCAAACTCGAATTCTCCAAATATATAATTAACCAGGTTTCTTGTTACCCAAAAAAATTTTTTAAAGTTAACAAGAAATAAGTAATATAATAACTATTTGACACATTGTTGTCATTGTATTACTATAATATGAAAAATTTTATTTTATATTTTTCCATAATATGTTCCTTACATACATCACTATTTCTAGGCTTAAATTTGATGAACTGGTAACATAATTTCATATTATGGTAATACAATGACAACAATGTGTCAAATAGTAAATATATTAACAGTTTTTGGATTTTATTTTTTATTTTGCCTTAAAGATACGTTTATTGTTATCCAGAGGGTTTCTAATTGTATGAAGGTGTAGAATAATAGAATAGAGTTTGTGTTTTTTTTCATGGTTTTGGTTTGTGTAAGTTTCATAGCCTATTATACTTATTATAATGTGATTTTTTAAAATCATTTATGCGTTTTCATTTAAATTTTCAAATGGTTTATAAAAGTCTTTTGATAAGTTGAGAATTTCAACTTTTCAAAACTGTGGTTGAAGTCTACTGACGATTTGGTATAAAGACCCAATGAAATGCACATAGACGTTGCTTAACTACCCAACAAATAAATTTCATATCTAACAAGAAATATTTTGGATATAATTTTGTTATGTTAATGCATTTTTACTCACTCATTATCTAGCAAACTTCTGTAGTATTTCATATTTTTTCCTTATAATATTGATGTTTTGATTCTCGTCGGAATGCAATGAAGTCAAATATAAGAGTTAATAAACAATCTATTATAATGTTCTTCTAATTTCTCCGATCTTATTAATTTTTTTTTTAATTCCTTCTGAGCAAAACATCCACTGTACTTTTTTATATAAAAAATTTTATAAATTCCCTATTTTTATCCAATATTTCGCTACCAACAATGTGTAGCTTGTTCAGGGATATTTTCAACAACAATGTTTACTAAAATTATGTTTGAAAATTGTTAAGTCAAAAACAATAAAAATTTTTTGCAACATACATACATATTTGAAATGACTCAAATAAAAATTTTTTTATATTATTTCCTTATCTCTACTTAACATAACATAGATATAAAATTAAAATAACAGAGATACTTATTATGTTATATATAATAAACTAAGTTAAGAGTTGAATTTTATTAACTAAATATCTATAATGCTGTGCTACATTTGCTGTATCAATTTTATAATTAATTCGTTGTATAGTTGGCACTTTTATTATATTTAACAATTCTAACATTAATCTACATACGTTTATAATTATTTTCTGTACTCAAAATTGAAACGTTCTTATAATCTGGACAATGATTAGACATATTACAATGCAGTGATAATGCTGTTTTTTGTGTTGATGTTGTATTTCTGTATTTATAATCAGATCTATATCCTGCAAGTCTAATTTTAAGTTTATTTTTAGTTGTACCAACATACATCTTGTAACAATTTTAATATAAGAATAATTAGTGAACCTAAGATTTATAAATCATTGACTTATGTACCTCTTTTACCTGAAATACTAGAAAACTCAAAAATTTATGATAACCTTCTTGTTTCTGTACGTAAAGGCATTTTCTTATTCTCCTGTGCAAAAACGATAATTCCTCTTGATGGGTATTTAACATTCACATGAATATAAATGTTTGTTATTTTCTTTAAACATTATAATGTTACAAAGGGCAACGACAACTGGCTCACTTCTGCATCAAATTTAGCTAGTTTATCAGCTAGTCTCAAATGAGCTATCCAATTATCAACAACAATATGGGGTAGCTGGAAAAATCCCATAAGGGTGTCGTTCCATTACTTTGTTGTCGTATACATACACGAACTTAAAATTTTGGTACATTTGAAACTGTGTGTTTGAAGTATGTTCTAATCGAACAGTATGTGAACTTCTTATGGTCGTATACAAAAAATATGTAAACAAAGTACATGTACGACTGTGTTTAAAGTTCCCAGGAGACGTGCAAAATATACCATTAATCAGTAAGAATGTTGTTGATGTGAATAGCCAAATAATCACGTATATATTGCAAATGTGGCTCCAAATGAGTCCGATAAAAATTTGTGTATGATTTCTGAAAAATTGTTTCCGAATGAAACCAAATAAAACTGTTGAAATTTGTTTGCACAACTTAACAAGAAATCAAGTGTGTACGTCTTGCTTGAAATCTACAACACAACAAGTCCTTTTATTGAGCTAACGTTTTTTAAGTTCACAATGCAAAACTTGAAATATGTATATATATATATATATATATATATATATATATATATATTGCTTTACAAATTCTTTTAGGCAAAAACAACAATAAAACGCATCTGCCGTTGGCTCTTCTGCTGATTTGCAAAATTGTAAAATTCAGTATCAATTAGGGCGCGATCAATTTACATGAAGCATATTATACACGGATAAAAATATTCTTACATTAAATACAATGTTTGTTTAGCTCTGATCGAAACATCCTGCCCCCGTTGAATCTCTTGGGGATTCAACTTCCTCGCTAGGTAGGCAGCAATTTTTTGACACTGCCCGTCGAACCATACCATTAGCAGTTTTTATAACAGCTACCCTCACAAAACCATCAGCACCTCTTATAACCTCTGTTATACGACCAATTTGCCATTTAAGTGGTGGTTGATTCTTGTCCTTTAGGAGCACCATTGTTCCAATTTTTATATTATTTTTGACAATCTGCCATTTAGTTCTCTGTTGAAGAATTATTAAGTACTCACTACTCCATTTTTTCCAAAACATTTCCTGCATAAAGCACACCCGCTGCCAACGATCTAAATGATGAATATTGATCATTGATAAATCTGGCTCTACAACTGCAGTCAATGATGCACCAATTGAAAAATGAGCTGGCGTTAAGTATTTAAATCATCAGGATCTTCAGAAAGTGGGCACAGTGGACGAGAATTCATAATAGCTGAAACTTGATATGTAATGGTTCGAAGTTCATCGAAGTGTAAGTTGGATTGCCCGAGTGTTCGTAAGAGATGAAGTTTCGCGATCTTGATCGAAGCCTCCCAGAGGCCTCCGAAGTGGGGTGATCTTGGCGGCATAAGCTTCCAATTTATGGAATCCTCAAAGCATTGTTCATGCACTGCCTTTAGATGATGTTGACTCACAAATAGCCTTTTAAGTTCGGCCATTTCATTTTTTGAGCCTACGAAGTTTGTTGCATTATCAGACCAGATGGTCTTGGGCCTCCTTCGAATACTGATGAACCTTTTGAGCGCAGCTAGAAAGCCCTGTGTAGATAAATCCTTGACAAGTTCAAGGTGAACAGCCTTCGTGCTGAAACAAATAAAAAGGCAAATATAGCATTTAATTGGAGCCTTTGTGCGAATTTCTGAACGGTGTAGAATTGGGCCAAAAAAATCAACACCGGTTACCAAAAATGATCGATGCCCTTCAAATCTGTCTTTAGGAAGATTGCCCATTATCTGCTCAACTGCACGCGGACGTAAGTGTAGACAAAGAATACATTTGTTAATAATGCGACTGACCTCCTTTCTGCCTCCAATGGGCCAAACCTGCAACCTTATGGTTGCTAATAAAGACTGTGGTCCTGCCTGAAGATTCTTTTGATGAAAATATCTGATCATTGAGTTTGTTAGAGGATGTTGTTATGTTGTTTACGCAAAAGTATGGGTTGTCGAGCATCGAAATTGAATTGCGAATTTGCAAGACGGCCGCCTACTCTTAATAGGCCAGAATTATCAATAATGGGGTTTAATGTTTTGAGCGGACTTGTCGATGGAAGTGCCTTAGCTTGACTTAACGCTTTGTATTCGCTTGAAAATTTACTATTTTGAACCATACGAATTAGTAACGTGGTACTTCTATGGACGTCTGCTGAAGGTTGAGACGCCCAAAATTGCTGTCCTTGTCTGAGAAATTTAGGGCCTGATATCCAAAGTTCCGACGATGATAATTCTGCTGGTGTTGTACCTCTTGACAAAACATCTGCTGGGTTCATGGCTGTCGGAAGCCATTTCATACTTATCGTTAATGATTGTATTCGACTAATGCGATTTGAGACGAAAACTTGATAGTTTGATGACTCTTCTTGAATCCACGATAGGACAATTGTTGAGTCCGACCAGCAGAATATATTACCAACAAATATATTTAAACGTGATATTGAGTGCACTAGTTCCGCTAGCAAAAGTGCTGCGGACAATTCTAGCTTCGGAACAGTTAAAGTTTTTGCAAGCGCAACACGAGACTTAGATCATAGAAGATTTGAATGTGCAAAGCCATCGTTTTCACTTCGAATATAAACACAAACACCATAGGCAAAGAGACTTTCATCAGAGAATGCATGTATTTGATGTTGACCTCCAGGCTTTAATACCTTTCTAGGAAATTCGCATCTATTTACCTCTAAGAACTCGGAGCATAATTTGACCCAAGTAGAACTAAGTGACGGTGAGAGTTTATCATCCCACACAATTTTTTGTTTCCATAAATGCTGTAGGAAAGTCTTTGCCTTTACAATAATTGGAGCAATAAGCCCAAGAGGATCGTATCACCTTGCGATGGTTGACAAAACTACTCTTTTGTTATTTCTTTCGATGAATCGGAGTGTATATATGAAAATAACAATTTGTCGCTCATTGGCTCCCATGCCAGTCCCAACGCTTTGGTTACCTCACTTACATCTCGAAATTTCAAAAGCTTTTCTTTGTCTTCATTATTGATTGATTTAAGAACCCGAGGGTCGTTTGAGCACCATTTACGAATTTGAAAGTTTTCTTTACTAAGCAATTGCGTTGTTTGCTCAAGAATTTCAATGACGTCTCTTAGTGAGTCTCCTCCTGACATCATATCATCGACATAAAAATCACGAAGCACAATCTTTGATCCCAAAGGGTACGACTCACACTCATCCTTTGCTAATTGAAGCATTGTCCGAACTGCAGGAAACGAGGCGGACTTAGTGCCATAAGTAACTGTTTCTAGTTTATAAATTTGTAGTGGCTCACTGGCATTATTTCGCCACAAAATATACTGCAGAAGATTGTCAGGATGGGAAATGCCAATGCATCTGTGCATTTTAAGTATATCTCCTGTTAGAGCAATATTAAAGGAGCGAAAACGTAGTAAAATATCGAAGAGATTGGGCTGAATTGTTGCGACACACATAAGTATATCATTAAGCGAAAACCCTGTAGACGTTTTTGCTGATCCGTCGAATACAACGCGCAATTTTGTGGTTGAGTTATCTAATTTAGTTACACAATGATGAGGTAAAAAATTTACTTTTACGTTTTCTGGTATTTTTCCCAATATGGACATATGATTAAGATCGATATACTCTTTAATAAAGGAGTTGTACTGATTTCTTAAATCTTGAGACTGATTTAGCCTTTTTTCTAAATTTTTAAACCGACGAAGTGCGTGCTGATATGACTCACCAAATACGGTGGGGCTTGTCTTAAATGGCAAACGAACAGTATACTGGCCACAACTTAAACGCTTAACTGTTTTGACAAAATAATTTTCGCAATCTGTTTCCTCCTTTTTTGTTTTCGAACCAACATCAAGATTATTTTCAGCTTCCCAAAAACGACGTATGAGTTTATCCAAAGTATTTTCATACAATACCTTTTCATTTGTTTGAATGTTTAAAATACAGCTTTTCCTTTTTTGCAGTTTCATACCGCCGCCTGCAACAACCCAACCGAATTCAGTATTTTGAAGGAGCGGCAACTCTGGGCCAATTCGAATTTTTCCACTACACAGTGATTCATAAAATAGATCTCCGCCTAACAATAAGTCAATTTGTTGTGATTTGGAAAATAAAGGGTTGGCGAGTTGTATGTTGTCTAGTATGCCCCATTTCGACACATCTATTGAACATTGAGGTTGATGACCTACGATAGCAGAAACCACAACGGTGTTTAAACATGCCGACATATTTGAAATTCGAGATTGAATGATTATATTAACAGCTTTGCCAGATATGTGCGTAGTTGTTCGAATGGGCTTAAGCTGTAGTTTGTTTACAAGATTGAATGTTATGAAATGAGCCTGAGAAGCCGAGTCAAGAATAGCTCTGCATGTGACGAATGAGCCAGCTATTTATAACTAGCACTATTGCAGTAGCTGGTATTGTTGTTTTGGTATCATTCTCCTTATCAAATTGATTGCTTGGAGCTACCAGAGACGATTGTTGTGATGAGTTTTGCGTGCTCGAATTTTTTGACGAAGTTGAAGTCTCACTATTTAAGATTTTGTCAGATTTCTTATCTTTATCACTATCTACTGCGTAAGGCACAACATTTGTTGTAGAATTGGGTGTGTCTTCCAAATGAAGTAAAATGTTATGTTTCAATGCGCAATGCAGGCAACCGTTTGAAACACATGCCCTAACAGCATGCCCTTTTCTAAGACAGTTTAAACACAAATTTAAACGTTTAGCTTCTTTAAATCTTGCTAAGGGTGCTCGCATCAGAAATTAAGGGCAACTATAAATAGCATGAGATACTGAATTGCAAATAGGGCACACCCTTTAATCATTAGTTGAGACAATTAGAGACCTTTTACTTTTGTTAACATGATAATTTTGTTTAGAGCCCACCTGTTTTCATTTACCACAGCATTCTCTACATTTTCCATTGTTTGACATCTATTTTGCAAAAACTTTGCCATTTGTTCCCATTTTGGTATTTCATTTACAGGTGTAGACTCTTCCCATCTCGTTTGTGATGCAATGTCGAGTTTGCACCCAATTATATGAATCAGTAAACAATCAGATATTTGTTCCTTAGTCCCCATCGTCAGCAGAGCTCTTAAATGCGAATTTACACTATCATTTAATTTCCGCAATTGTTCGACCGAACCAGCTTCAACCTTGCCCATTGCTACAATGTCTCTGATATGTGCCTGAAAATTTAAACGTTTATTATCAAATTTATTTTTTAATATCTCGATAGCTTTATCAAAGTTAATTTCGCTGATTTCTAATGAACGAATTGCCGCCAATGCAGGACCAGCTAAGCATGTCTTGAGGTCCTGAAATGTCTCTATTTTCGACAGGTCCTCATCACCACCAATAACTGTTTCAAACATTGAAAAGAAATCCGGCTATTCTGTGTATACTCCATTGAATGTTGGGATTTGTATGATTGGTAAACGTGTTTTTTGAACGGGTAACAAAAATGATGGATGCGATTCGTTCATTGTTGATTGTCTTACTGTTGCTTGCGGATTTTTCTTAGAGTGAAGCTCCAAACTTCGTCGAGTAAGGATCGTGTTTGTTGATGTATATATGGCGGATACTTCCTCCGACAGTGTGCTTTCCATTTCCGAAAAGTCCTCTCTTTCCAGCCTATCATGAACCACTTCGAAATCAGCATACGATTTTTCAAGCATAAGGCGGCCTCATCTAGGTAATCTATGTCACCATTTTGAACATAATCTTGAATACTCAGCAAACGATTTTTGAGAAATGTTGCTTTACGTTTATTAAAGGATTCTCCTTTTTGATCAACACTCATTTTATATGTGCGTCCATCACGTCGGAGTCATCAATGTTGATGTGAATAGCCAAATAATCACGTATATATTGCAAATGTGGCTCCAAATGAGCACGATAAAAATTTGTGTATGATTTCTGAAAAATTGTTTCCGAATGAAACCAAATAAAACTCTTGAAATTTGTTTGCACAACTTAACAAGAAATCAAGTATGCACGTCTTGCTTGAGATCTACAACACAACAAGTTCTTTTATTGGCTTTACAAATTCTTTTAGGCGAAAACAACAATAAAACGCATCTGCCGTTGGCTTTGCTGCTAATTTGCAAAATTGTAAAATTCAATATCAATTAGGGCGCGATCAATTTACATGAAGGATATTATACACGGATAAAAATAATCTTACATTAAATACAATGTTTGTTTAGCTCTGATCGAAACAAATGTGTTAATGTCGTTTAATTGATGCTTCGGAGAAGCTCAAATAAAACCGTCAATCAACATTTGTGTTTTGCCTTCGTAATGTTCGCATGAAAGCATGTCGTCATGGGATGATGATTTCTTGTTATTGACTACCTGTAAAGTTTTGTTAAACAATAGAAAGAGTATGAAAAACAGAAAAAACAAATTTGGATGAAAATTTTTTCCCAATATATTTATTTTGTTACATCTATTGTTTCTATTGGATATTGTTTTTTCAATAAACTTAATAACATCTCATTTCGTTAATTTTTATACCCTTCAAAAAAATGTGAAAGGGTATATTTAGGTTTGTCATTCCGTGTGTAATTTCTTCGATATCAATATGCGACCCCATAAAGTATATATATTTCGGATCCTTATGAATAGCGATGACGATTGAGCGATGTCCGTCTGTCTGTACGTGAAATCGGGTTTCCCAAGCCCCCAGAAGAGCTAGAGACTTCGTTCTTAGACTGATCGATTGGAAGTGAGCTAACTTAGAGTGGTATTGAAATTCAGAAAAATCGGAAGGACGGTTCCAGAGCTGGGAAGCTGACACCTATTTCTCGACGCAAAATTAACACCAAAAACCGATTATTTTTTTGCTTATTTGAAAATTGAACCTATTTCATGCCTTAGGACTCCTCAATTGTCCATTTAAAACTATTTAAAAAAAAAAATTTTTTCCAGGGATGGGAAATTCATTTTTTTTTTTTTTGTACATTCGGTGTTTTGTGGTACATATAATAACTAAAATGTTTAAAAATTTCAAGTTTTTCTTAAATAAAACCGTTTTTGGTATAATGAAGATTTGCATCGATGAAAAAAATTTTAAAATTTAAAGTTCCCATCCAGGGTTAGGAAATTCAAAATTTTCTTATACAATAAACTGACCAAAAATAAACTGACGTCATTTTTCCTGGTTAAAATTACTTTTTATTTAGGCAAAACAAAATTGGTACCAAAAATTAAAAAAAAAATCAAAATATCGATTCCAGGGTTCGGTACTGCAATATTTTGTAGTACATGAAAGTAACGAAAGTGGTAACAAATTTGTAATTTTTCTTAAATAAAACCGCTGTATACATCATGAGGACTTCCATTGGTAACAGATAGTTTTTTCGGTATTTTGTGGTACATATAATAATTAAAATGTTAAAAAATTTTAAGTTTTTCTTAAATAAAACCATTTTATACATCAGGAAGATTTGCATAGATGGAAAAAAAAATTTTAAATTTAAAAATTCTTATCCAGGGTTAGGAAATTTTAATATTTTTTGTACATTAAAATAACTAAAAATCAACTAACATCGTTTTACCCTGGTTAAAATTATTTTTTGTCCTTTTAAAAGAGAATTGGTATCAAAATTTAAAAAAACAAATTTCGATTCCAGGGCTCGAAAACTGATATATATTGTAGTACAAGAAAGACACAGAATTGGTTACAAATTTGTAGTTTTTCTTAAATAAAACCACTTTATACATCATGAAGATTTGCATTGGTAAAAATTATTTTAAAAAGTTTTAATTTTCGCCTCCAGGGATCGGAAATTGAAATATTTTTTGGGCACATTCGGTATTTTGTGGTACATATAATAACTAAAATATATAAATATGTTAAGATTTTCTTAAATAAAACCGTTTTTGGTAACATGAAGATTTGTATGGATGAAAAAATGTTTTTAAATTTAAAGTTCCCATCCAGGGTTAGGAAATTTGAATTTTTTAATACAATAAAATAACCAATAATCAATTAACGTCGTATCTTCTTGGTTAAAATAATTTTTTATTTTGGCAAAACATATTTGGTATCAAAAATTTAAAAAAATCAAAATTTCGTTTCCAGTGTTGGATACTGCAATGTTTTGTAGTACATGAAAGTGACAAAAATTTTAACAAATTTTAGTTCTTCTTATGTAAAACCGCTTTATACATCATAAAGACTTGCATTGGTAAAACATTATTTAAAAAAAATTAGTTTTCGTCTCCAGGGGTGGGAAATTTTATTTGTTTTTTTTTTTTGGTACATTCGGTATTTTGTGGTACATATGGTAACTAATATGTTTAAAAATTTTAAGCTTTTCTTAAATAAACCCATTTTTTATACCATTTTTATACAATACATAGCCAAAAATCAATTAATGTTGTTTTTTCGAAGTTCAAATTGTTTTTTATTTCGGCAAAACAAAATTGGTATCAAAAATTAAAAAGAAAAATAAAAATTTTGATTCCAGGGTTGCATACTGCAATATTTTGTATAACATGAACGTTACCAAAATGGTTAAAAATTTGTACTTTTGCTTAAATAAAACCGCTTTACACATTATGCTAAAAAAATTTTTAAAAAATTAAAATTTCTTTTCCAAGGGTGGGAAATTTGGAATAGTTTTTTAAGTAACCAAAAAACGCAACTGAAGTTGTTATTATTTTTTCCTAACTGAAACTATTTTATAAGTTAGAAAGCAGACGTACGTTAGTGAAGGGAATATAGTACTTTTACTTGTTTTCTTTTTTATTGCTACATATATGCTTCTAATTTTACATTCCATACATTCAGTAAAATGTCAAATTAATTTTTTTTCATCCGCGCACTTCTCCAGGTCTTCACGCAACAAATTCAACGAGCAAACGACGTTTTTTCCTTCAATCAGATTTAAAAAAATCAGACGTTAAATAAACATTTTAAAATGTTTTGATTTTCTTCAATCAGAGCCGACAGCATGCACCTTTAGCTGAAAAAACACGACTGCACGCACACAACTATGTGAATGATGGTTTGTTTTGTACGCCTCCAGTGCCTATAACACCAACAAAAATTTGGAAACGCACATAAAATAAGAACATGTGTTTGTTGGTTTGAGCTGTGTTCGTTTACATTTGTGTACGAGATTTTTGTACTGTATGTGTACTTTTCGGAACTCTGGTTAATAGCATCAGCAAAAGTATTTCATGTATATGACGAAGTTTGCATTAAACTAAGTTTGACGACAGTTGTTTCTTCAATCCAAAAATTCGTGACGCCGAGGCAATTCAATTTTAATGAAAATTTTCATTGGACTAATGTTGAAATTCATAGTATTTAAAAAGTAAATTCTTTCAGTTTAGTTCATTATTTCTTTTCTTTATGGCTTTGTTTATTTTCACGTATTGAAAATAATTTTTTTTATTATAATAGCTTATTTTTGCAAGTTTTCGGAACTTTTTGGCTTATTATCAAGAGCCTTATCCCTAATATGATGACCCACAATTTTTCTCTGTCAATGTGACATAAAATAGTTCCATGCCTAATTAATGGCAATCTGGTTAAATCGTTTTTCCCTTAAAAACTTTATTTTTAGATTTCCATAAACTGAAACACTTATACGTATATAAAGAACAAGCTAGCCAATATTTTTGAAATATTTTTTCTTATATTCAGAACGTTTTATGCGGCAAAATGTCTAAAAGTTGACATTTAATTTTTGTTGAAGGCAATACTGCTAAACTTTGAAAACACTAGTGTACATTATATGCACAATAAATTTGCACATTACTGCCATACAAAAGAACAAAATAGGTCATATCCAAATGGCATAAAAGAGATCTGCGGGAAGCCTTACATAATTTTTTTTCTTGGGCCAGCAATCAGGGGGTCGCTACATATGGAGTGCAGGAACTAGAAAGAAAGGGATAATGTTAAGAGGATGAGTGAAAACAGATTAGAAGTAGAGAATTTTGTTGTAGCTATTTTTATTATTCTTTAGTACATGACGGTGTTAATCACTGTCGGTATTTTGAGTGTCTTCATCGTGGAGACAGATTTGTGCACTGTTGCAGATCAGAAAAATTCTACACCATATTTATTACTCAGGGCGAACTCAAGCCCTATTCAGCCATCGAAATGAGCTGGTTAAAAAATGTATTTCAAAATAAAATTCCAGTGCACCATCTTTTTCGCACATGAGAGCATTTATTTCATTCTGTCAATAATTAAGTATGATTGTAAATGTAGAATACTGATAATGCAAGCGTTCTAGAACAAACTAGCAAGGTTCGTATGTACATTATGTAAGAAGTGATCATTCAATATTTACCTTTGCTGTCTTAATATTTGCCTTTGATATCTATTGGTCAAAATAGCATGAAATATCAGAGCCGTCTCTCCCTAAAAATGTATTGGTACGTGGCTTTCTTCATTAGACAGATAATCAACGAAAGATTTGAATGCCAAGCATCCATCTTACAATTAACATTATATCGCAGAAATTTGAGGTTAAATATATCCTGATTAATAATATATAACTCTCCATTAAGTTCAATACCAAAAAGTACATAAAAGTGTATAATATTACTCAATCATGTGCAGTCAAAATTATTATGTTACATTTGGGAGTTTAAATACTTATCCTGCGGAAAATGCCGTTCCAATTTTTCTAACGAGAAGGGTACAAAATATTTCACAGTCGTTAATGGTAAAAGTTGGAGCTTCTTTAAGATAGTTCTATTAACGTTTTTTAGGAAACCATAACTGGAAGTATCACTAAGAACATCAGCCAAAACAAGACCATACATATGAATATGTTTTGACACTACAATATAAATATTACTACTGCGGATCCTTCATCTTATATTCATGACTTCGTTTAGTCAATTATTACTTTTTATCTTCCTCTTGAACTCAATTAGTATTTAGCAACTATGGAAATTGTTGCTAATTAATTGACGTTTTCTCAATTAATTTTTGAATGTTTCAATGGATAGAAAATCCATTTAATTTTTTATAACATTTAATCAATTTCGCTTACGTTAAAAATTTTTTGTATGATTGTTATGTCAACGCATGATTGTTGTTCTTGTCATTTGTTTCTCATCTGTAATTGGTTGATTTGGTTTTGCATTAATTTCTTAAATTTAAATGAATTTTATTTATTTTCATTCTTAATTTATTCGATCTTACACGAAGATGTTCCGTGTTCATATATAAATTTGTTACATATTCCTTTTGGTGTCACATTTAATTTATTTCTTCAAATTATATTGTTGTTGTTATTATATCAAAGTTAAATTATTTAGGAATTTGTTTTCATGCATTTTTGGTCTTGCAGAAAAATTAACCATAAAAATATAAAGTAATAAATATGAACCGTTTGCTAAAGTAAATAGGTAGATCATACGATATTTTAAGTAGGAGCCATTCATTAAAATAAATAAAAAAACATTGTTAGTCTGCATTTAGGATTGATCGGTTTGTTTGATACACGATTTCGCAAGAAACAAATAGCTTTTGTTGTCCAAATATTTTAGTATTTTGAACTAAAGCCAGCGGAAGGGGAGGAGAAAAGACCTTGCCATCTGACGAACTCAAATGCCTTTTGCAAATTGTAGAGTAGTTTTTTAAGCAGATTTGGATGTATAAAACCCAAATAGAGGACTATAACCCTGAAGACACCAGGTAAATGAAATGAAATTGAGGATTTGTATATCACAACCAAAATGAATATTCAGGCTCAGCTTGGTCACGATGGTCATAATAACAGATAATAGATTCTCCAATTTCTTTTCTTGTACCAAACCACAAATTGCCCCAACTTAAACTGCTTACATTTAGTGGTAAGTACCTACAATACAGGATAAAGTGTACAACATTTTGTTTCCTTTTCGTCTTCATCGTTTGGCAATTACGGCTAATATCGTTAAAGTGTGCAGTCAAGGTTTCATCGCTTTGAGTGACAGAAAATTTTGTAGAGAAATTCGGACCATACCTAGCAATTAGAAATCTTCGCTACCTCGCCGATCAATATTCAAAATTGGTTCAAACTTCGCTCTAAAACTATAAGAGCATTATTTTATGTTGTTTACTTTTTGGATGGCGTAGATATTTTGGAAGATCTGGAACAGATGAATAGAAAAGTAACAGGAATATTAGCTTGAGGTTGTTTCTGTTAAAAATTTGAATATTGGCGAGTCTGCTATAACTAATGCTCTTGGTATAACATGGGATCAAAATAATCTCATTTCTCTATTCTTGTTTACGCCTAAGTCTCAATAAAATGATAAAATCACTAAAGGGCTAATATTAGCGCTTTCGTCATCGCTTGGAATTTTTGTTCCGCTTATCATCAGGCCGAAAATCAGTATGCAAGAATTGTGGATTCTAAGAATCGGCTGGGATGAGTTTGTTTCCCAAGACATACAAACAGCTGGGAAAAAGATTGTCTCAGATCTTTAATTGCTGACTTCACTAGAAATTCCTCCATTCTGTTTTTATCCTCGACTTTTAGTGAAACTATATTTTAAGATAACAAAATTTTTTGTTACAAGAAACCCAAAGTGATATTCTAAACAGAATTACAAATTGCTCTAAATTGGTTCAGGCAACAGTCCTCAATTTTGTTTGGTTTCGTAGGCAACAGAATATTTGAAATTAAGGATATCACCAAAGGCTGTTTCTGCTGACATGTTCCAAAGAAGATATAGTTTTCCGTGAACAGTAACTTTTCCCTTCTTCTTGGTTCCTCATTTCTTACTTTGAGTTCAACCCACTGATCATCTAATAAAATTGATGAAATTTCCGAAGAGAGTCAAGATGAAATAAATATGAAGAAACAGAAGACTGCAATTCCTGGAAATAAAATCTAATTACATATTAAACGCTTCAGAAATATACAGTTCTTATTTAAAACGTAGTCATATTGTTGCCTGGATACTCCGTTTCTCTGAAAAATCCAAGAAGCCTTACTTCGCATAGTTTACAACATTCACCTGAACATTTTTAAGATGATACCACACGGGCTATAAAGGAGCATGATTCTCTTAAAGTGTCTGAACCCATTCATAGACTCTTCAAATGGTTTTAATTTGCTTGCATCTTATATTGCCGTTTTTGTATGTCTCGTAGTAAAGACAGTACATATTGAAGTCAGATGCCTTCATTGTTGCTCTTAAAAGGCTAATTGGTAGAAGAGGTCTGCTCACGGATATTTTCTGCGATAACGCAACCAATTTGGCGCAAGCTCGAAGTTATCGAAACTAAAGTCTATTTTGTTTAACAGAATCCACTCTAATGCGATTCTTGATTTTTGCTGGAATGAATTTATTAATTTTCGTTTTATTCCACATTTTGGCGGATTGTGAGAAGAAGCCGTTCAATCTGCAAAGAGTCATCTCACAAGAACACTCGGTTCACTTATAAAGAGCTTGCAAAAACAATGGTCGAGATCGAAGTTATCTTGAATTCGAGGCCTATTTCATCATTATCAGCTGATACGAGTGATTTTGGGGTCCTCACACCAAACCATTTTCTAATTGAGTATGCCATTCCAGCTTTACCAGTATCAGACGTCTCATCAAAGCCAATGGCCAATTTAGAGCATTGGGTCCGAATAAGTGCTGTCAAGCAAAAATTTTAGAAAAAGTGGTCCCACGATTACATAAACGAGCTCCAAAGTCAGAACCAATAAACAACCTGAAATAAAAATATTACTACAGGCGAGCTAATTGTGATACATGAAGATAACTTAACCCAAAAAAGTGGCTCTTGGACAAGATCGTCTACGTGATCCATGATAAAAATGATCGTGTAAGAGTGGTAGATATCGAAACAAAGAAACAAATTATACGTCGCTCTATCCTCAGACTAGCTTTATTAATTTCAGCCTCATATAATTGTTGCTTTATTAATTTCTTATTCCTCATTCTGTATTTGATTAAATTGGTTTTGCATTAATTTCATTTAAATTTATTTTATTTTTTAATATTCCCACTACATTTCGATCTTATTTTTGTACAAAAATGCTCACTGTTGTTTTCATACAGTTTTGGTTTTGTAGAAAAATAAACCATAAGTAAATAAAATAATAAATATGAACCGATTGTTAAAGTAAATAAATGGATCATACGATATTTTAAGTGGGAAACATTATTTGAAACAAAGAAAAAAACATTGTTAATCTGCATTTAGAATTGATCGATTTGTTCGACTGATCTTTTTTGATTACATTATTTCGCAAGAAACGATTAGCTTATAGACAACAACTTAAAATAAACAAGTTGCTCTGTATCGCTAATGGTAAGAAAAATGCTATGGTATAATTTAATATCTTCTAGTTTTAAAAACATCGAAATAGCTCTGCAATAAAAATTAATAAAGTAAACGTCCCACATAAGCCAAGCACAATAATAATTCCAAAATAAAAGCGCCAATTAACAAACTTCAATAAGGTAATATGGTGTCTGAAATGAAGTACAAAGAAAATAAAAACAACAGCTATTATATGATGTAAATACATATGTATGTACATATTTTAGAATGAGAGAACATGAGAACGATACTTTCTAAAAAGAAAAGCATTTAACAGCACTGTATACCGAACACACACTGTATACTTGACATAAATGTCAAGAAGTCTGGCTTGGAAAACTGTAATAAAATGTTTCAGTTCCCATTTAACCACCCAGGATGTCTGCTTGTTGATTTACTTTTGGTGTTACTGAGTTCTGATTATTTTTGTTTTATTACATACACCTAATTTGCTAGAGTAGCGTTGTCCCAATTCTATCTTTTGATCTTGGAATTTTGTTATATTTTCAGAGCAAATACTAAAAACAACAAGTAAAAAGGTATATTCGGCTGTGCCGAATCTCATATACCCCACGTACGTCTGGCGTTACTTATATTTTTAAGTACATACATGCTTTTGTGAAGGAAGCATGGTTCATTTATTCTTAGCTCTATTGCAATTTTTAGTTAGCATAAAAAACAACGTCAGTTGCCTTTTGGTTACGTTTATGTATAAAAAAATTTCAATTTTTTTATTTTAGAAAAACTCAATATTTGTAACCATTTTGGTTATTACATTACTGCAAAATATTGCATGTACTAAAAAAACTTTCATTTTCCCAACCTTGGAAGCGAAATTTTAATTTCTTCTTTTTTATCACTACAACTCTTCATTAGGTATAAAAAAATATTAATTTCTCACTCCTAGATATTTTTTTAGTATTTAATAGACAATTGAGGCTTCCCAAACAATTTGCAAACAAAACAAAAATATAATTGATTTTTGGTATTAATTTTACGTAAGAAACAGGTGTGAGCTTCACAGCTCTGGAACATTATTTCGAATTTTTCTAAATCTCAATACCACTGTATTTAACTTAACTTGCAATCCACCACTTCAAGAAGGAAGTCTCTAGCTCCTCGTGGGGCTTGAGAAAACCGATTTCACCTACAGACCTACGGACGTCGCTCAATCATCATCGCTATTCATAAGAATCCAGAATGTATACATATAATTTATGAGTTTCCATATTAATATCTAAAAAATTACACATGGAATGACAATCGTATATATGTTCTTAAATTTTCTTGGGAAGGGTAAAAGAAAGAGTTCACAACAAAAGCATTAAAGGTGAAAGTACACACCACCCATTCTATTCGTTGCGCTGTTCATACTTCAGACTCATTTCTTACCACAAGTTAAATGAAAAGAGTTTTATACGCCTATGTTTATGTTTTGATCAGCCGTGTTGTAACGTACAACAAGCACACAATCTTGATTTAGTTAATTTCTTATAGCATTCCAAGCAGTTGATCGTTTTAATTTATTCCTGTACAAAAACGTTCTTTCATAGTAGAGAAGATCATAATTTTTCTCGGCATTAAGTAACATAGCAGAGCTAATAATCATAACAGAGATGGTACTAAGAAAACATAATCTATAAATGGCATGAGTCTTTGTTTAGGGAAATAATTGTGCTAAAATAAAAGTTTTAACGCATTTTATTTCTAAAAATACTGCTAATTTTTATTGGTTATCTTATTATGAAAGATTTTTTATTATAATAAAAATTAAAAGAAATAATCAGCAACACAAGCGTATTTATCGATAATATTGAAAGTTTTACATAATTAGTTATCACTGGCAACCAAAAACAGCTGATATTTTTTTAAGATTGATTTTTTTAAGTGCGTATATTTTCGCGTCAAGCGAAATTGCACTGATTCTACTTCTTGCCAGAAGCTTAAGTACACAACACGGCTTTCAAGCGTCAACTCGTCATAAGCGTCTGTCAAAAAAGTAGCATCAGTGTAATTGTATGTGATATATTACATAGTAAAAAAAAAAAATATATATATATATAAATATACATATACATTCAAACATATATATCTATATATTTATATATATATATATATATATATATATATATATATATATAGATATATATATATATATATATATATATATATATATAGATATATATATATATATATATATATATTTATATGTATATATATATATATATATATATATATATATATATCTATATATATATATATATATATATATATATATATATATATATATATATATTTATATGTATATATATATATATATATATATATATATATCTATATATATATATATATATATATATATATATATGTATATGTTTGAACGCATATATATATATATATATATATATATATATATACTTTACTATGTAATATATCACATACAATTACACTGATGCTACTTTTTTGACAGGCGCTTATAACGAGTTGGCGCTTGAAAGCCGTGTTGTGTACTTAAGCTGACTTAAGCTTCTGGCACGAAGTAGAATCAGTCCAATTTCGCTTGACGCGAAAAGTAGACGCACTTAAAAAAATCAATCTTAGAAAAAATATATATATGTATATAAATATATATATATATATATATATATATATATATATAAATATGTATATATATATATATATATATATATATATATATATATATATACGTATATATACATATATATATATATATATATATATATATATATATGCGTGTATATGTAACACATGTGCGTATCTTTTTATTATAATTTGAAGTGGTGATAAAACTTACCATTTAGTATCACACTGATTACATGACATCTGCGAAATAAATTTTGTGCAGCTGCTAAATTTATACCAGGATGCGTAACGTCAAAATAACATAGTCGTAATAAGAAAATTGAATTTTTGGAACAAGAACTTTAAACTTGCCCAATTTACTCAACTAATAAAAACTTAATAATTAATAATTAACATGTTTTCATTTAATATAATGTCATTCACATCACTTTAATCTCATTAACACGTATACATATTATTCATGTTTTATTTAGTGAATACAATCAAAATATGTGTTGAAGACAAAAAATATTATATATAAATAACACCTGCATACATACTCATCATTAATTTGCAGATATTCTCACACCTATGTTGGCTAAACGAAATCGCACCATATTAAAATACCGTTAACAGCACGTGCTGTTTGAAGCAAAAATTCTGATTAATTATTTTAATTCCTTCAGGTCGTTGTAGTATAAATGATGGTTTTGAAGTTTCTTATACTCATGTATCTTTAGTTTCACACCAAAAATTAAATATTTTTTAAATAACATAATACTTTTTATATTGTTATTCTCTTAGGAGTTCAAGATATTCTCAGTACTAGTTTTTATTGCTATTGCTTGGCTTATACGACCGGTTCTGCCGACGTTTGCAACTCTATTGCATATGGGAATGAAATTTCCGTTCGTTTATTATAGTTATGTTTATGCAATAAGAAGAGAAGGAAAATCTTCGTGAAACCGACCTACCCTTAGTTTAAAAAACACAGCCCAACAGCCACTGCACACCACGTTTATACTATGGTCGTTTCAACCAAATTTTTCAAGCTCTAATATTATTGTAAAATAAGTATACAAAAACACTTGTGATTTTGGCAACCAACTGTGTCATTTTCAAACATTTGTTTTATTATTCTTGATTTGGTAATTAATGTAACAAGACTACCAGACAGCGGAGCTATATGTGTTCCCGCAAAAACATGTTTACGTTTCAAAGTTCAATTATTATATGAACCAAGATATACAATTTAAACGGCATTTCGTTAGAAGAGTCTACCACGTAGCGATTTTTTAATAGTATATAAATACTGCCCAACTACCGATTGCTTTACGTGGAAATAATATACATATGTAATAATATATTTTAAAAGGTTTTCTGCTTTTAATATCATAAAAACGTATTATCAATATATTGTTTCAATAATATGAGCAAATAGGAGACAAAAATTACAAAAAGTACGTATACGCAAATACTAATATTGTCTGATAGAAACAAAAACACATCATCATCTTTAATTAGTTATATACTCGTACATACATGCATGCATAAACATTAAAACTATCAGTTTACAAACAGAAATTATAAAAACTTTAAATCATTAAAATTTTCGTGATATGTTTCCTAGTGCTCGCTAAACAAATCTAAGATAACAGAGACTTTGAGATAAGAATATTCATCTTCTTGCACAAAACAGGTGGTTGTTTGCTGTAAAATATTAGCCCAGTTCACAATCTCGAGCAAGTAGTCTAGCATCGTAGCATGAGCAAACTGGTATAACATATTTGATATACGAATTTGCTCATGCTACGATTTTGTTTCTTGTGTTCCCGTGCTATTGCTAATGTTTGTCTTTTACTAAGAGTAATTTTTGTTCGTTCTCATTTGGCCCAACTTTAACCAAAACGTACAAGTTCACTCCTATTATAAAGCACTGATGGTACTTGTTTTATATAAAACTCATGTTTATTTTAATATTTGAGCAGCTTTTTTTCCAAAAAAAATATTTAACTAGTCAATATAAAAGTAATCGAATTCGAGCAGATATGTATCAAAAAACGTGAGCGTAGTAGTAGTTCAGAGTAAAACAAAAAAAAAATTGGAAACATTTTTGTATTACATCTAATATATTGAATTTTGTGAGCCTTCTTCCGAAGACTCCTTTGGGAATTTTTAAAATATATTACGATATTGTAGAAAAAGCTTAGAAAATACCGATACTTTTGATTTGTTTTACAAGCATTATGATGTGCAGAGTTTGTTAATGTGGCTACATATAATCAATCCGCCTCAAAAACATTTTGCACAGTCAACATATTATAGAAACTAATATATTATACAAATCAAAAGAGAAAAGCGTTGTTTTAGGAAGTACCTGAGCTTCCATTTGTAGTCTGGTTCAAGTTTTTGTGTATTAAAATCTAATAATAAATTCGAATATGAGAATTGCAGGATTATTGAATATATTCTACTACAAAAACTTGCGATGCCCTTAGTTTGTACATCCTGATATCCCTTTAAA